>ONZH01003455.1:0-30587 GCA_900303285.1 Rhinella marina
GAGGGGGGAGTCAGAGAGCGATGAGGAGAAAGCAAAGCTTACTAAATGTCTTTTTCTCCACTGTATTCACTGAGGAAAATAAACTGTCAGATGAAATGCAGAATATAAAAGTAAATTCCCCAAAATGCCCTGTCTGACCCAGGAAGAAGTAGAGCGGTGTTTCAAAAAGATTAAAATAGACAAATCGCCAGGACCGGATGGCATACACCCCCGTATCCTAAGAGAATTAAGTAATGTCAACGCCAGACCCTTATTTCTGATATTTAAGGACTCTATACTGACAGGGAGTGTTCCACAGGATTGGTGCATAGCAAATGTGGTGCCAATATTCACAAAGGGTCCAAAAACAGAGCCCGGGAACTATAGGCCGGTAAGTTTAACTTCTGTCATGGGTAAACTGTTTGAGGGTTTTCTAAGAGATGCTATCTTGGAGTACCTCAATGAAAATAAGCAAATTACTCCATATCAGCATGGCTTCATGAGGGATCGGTCATGTCAAACCAATTTAATCAGTTTCTATGATGAGGTAAGTTCTAGACTAGACCGCAGCGAATCAATGGATGTCGTATATCTGGACTTCTCCAAAGCATTTGACACGGTACCACATAAAAGGTTAGTATACAAAATGAGAATGCTTGGCCTGGGAGAAAATGTCTGTATGTGGGTAAGTAACTGGCTCAGTGATAGAAAACAGAGGGTGGTTATTAACGGTACATACTCAGATTGGATCACTGTCACTAGTGGGGTACCACAGGGGTCAGTACTGGAGGGGTCACTGTCACTAGTGGGGTACCACAGGGGTCAGTATTGGGCCCTATTGTCTTCAATATATTTATTAATGATCTTGTAGAAGGCTTGCACAGTAAAATATCAATTTTTGCAGATGACACTAAACTGTGTAAAGTAATTGACACAGAGGAGGACAGTGCACTGCTACAGATGGATCTGGATAGACTGGAGGCTTGGGCAGAGAAGTGGCAGATGAGGTTTAACACTGACAAATGTAAGGTTATGCATATGGGAAGGAATAATGCAAGTCACCAGTACATACTAAATGGTAAAACACTGGGTAACACTGACATGGAAAAGGACCTAGGAATTTTAGTGAACAACAAACTAAGCTGGAGAAACCAGTGTCAGGCAGCTGCTGCCAAGGCCAATAAGATAATGGGTTGCATCAAAAGAGGCATAGATGGCGGTGATGAGAACATAGTCCTGCCACTTTACAAATCACTAGTCAGACCACACATGGAGGACTGTGTACAGTTCTGGGCTCCTGTGAACAAGGCAGACATAGCAGAGCTGGAGAGGGTTCAGAGGAGGGGCAACTAAAGTAATAACTGGAATGGGTGGACTACAGGACCCAGAAAGATTATCAAAATTAGGGACGACTGAGGGGAGATGTAATAACTATGTATAAATATATCAGAGGTCAGTACAGAGATCTCTCCCATCATCTATTTATCCCCAGGACTGTGACTGTGACGAGGGGACATCCTCTGTGTCTGGAGGAAAGAAGGTTTGTACACAAACATAGAAGAGGATTCTTTACGGTAAGAGCAGTGAGACTATGGATTCTTTACGGTAAGAGCAGTGAGACTATGGCTTCTTTACTGTAAGAGCAGTGAGACTATGGACTCTTTATGGTAAGAGCAGTGAGACTATGGAACTCTCTGCCTGAGGAGGTGGTGATGGTAAGTTCACTATAAGAGATCAGGAGAGGCCTGGATGTATTTCTGGAGGGTAATAATATTACAGGTTATAGTTACTAGAGAGGGGTCGTTGATCCAGGGAGTTATTCTGATGTCTGATTGGAGTCGGGAAGGATTTTTTTTCCCCTAAAGTGGGGAAAATTGGCTTCTACCTCACAGGGGTTTTTTGCCTTCCTCTGGATCAACTTGTAGGATAACAGTAAGAACTGGATGGACAGATGTGATTTTTTGGCCATATAAACTATGTTACTATGTAGAGAGATCCTTTTTCTTTCCCATTTTACTTGAATACAGTGGCCTGCTTAATATTGTGGAACATCCAGTTTTCCTTTAATTGGGCTCACCTGGCAAACTAATTATCACAGGTATCTGAGATTGATTTCAGTGATCCAAAGAGCCCTGAGACACAATACCATCAATGAGTTTCATTGAAAAACAAATAATTTACCGTATTTTTCGCTTTATAAGACGCACATTTTTTCCTCCCAAAGTCGGGGGAAAGTGGCTGTGCGTCTTATAAACGGAATAGAGCAGTATTACATGGCCGCACTGTGCTGCCTGCGATGTGCCAGATGTAAAGTGGGGCCCAGCGCAGTCACTGAAGCTCATTAAGCCGGGCCCCCTTCACAGCAGCCATCGCTTCTAAAGTGTAAGAATCTCCTCTAGCAGGGCTGCTTTGCTAAACTACAATAGATTTAATCACTTTTCAGTACTCACTATGAATGAATGCAGGCAGCAAGCAGGCCGGCAGCGCAGGTCCCTCACTCAGTCACACTCCGGCTCTGGACCCGCCCACTTCATTAATTCAGTGGGCGGGGTCATAGCGTTACTGAGTGAGGGACCTGAGCTGCCGGCCTGCCTGCATGCATAGTGAGTACTGAAAAGTGATTAAAGCTATGGTAGTTTAGCAAAGCAGCCCTGTTAGGGGAGATTCATACACTTTAGAAGCAATGGCTCTAATAACTGGGGCCCAATGTAATGGGGTCAGATCCCCCCATAACAGTCATCCACAAATCCCCAATAAGTGTCCTCTACAGATCCCCCATAACAGTGTCCTCTACAGATCCCCCATAACAGTGTCCTCCACAGATCCCCCATAACAGTGTCCTCCACAGATCCCCCATAACAGTGTGTCCTCCACAGATCCCCCATAACAGTGTGTCCTCCACAGATCCCCCATAACAGTGTCCTCCACAGATCCCCCATAACAGTGTGTCCTCCACAGATCCCCCATACAGTGTCCTCCACAGATCCCCCATAACAGTGTCCTCCACAGATCCCCCATAACAGTGTGTCCTCCACAGATCCCCCATAACAGTGTCCTCCACAGATCCTCCCCATAACAGTGTCCTCCACAGATCCTCCCCATAACAGTGTCCTCCACAGATCCTCCCCATAACAGTGTCCTCCACAGATCCCCATAACAGTGTCCTCCACAGATCCCCCATAACAGTGACATCACAGATCCCCCATTAGTTCAAACCCACCAAAAGCACACCATTTGGTTCAAAATATTTTATTTTCTTAATTTCCTTCACAAAAACCTAGGTGCGTCTTATCATCAGGTGCGTCTTATAAAGCGAAAAATACGGTAATCTTTATGACTCTTTAAATCCAATTTGCATAATAATTTGGAACATGGTGTAGTTATTAGGGGCCCAATGGTTTTAGTGTCCTCAACGTGACAATCCATTGTGTCTCCTTAAGCAGGAGAAGATTGTCCAGGTCCCCGCCACGTTGTGAGACTCTCACATGTTCCAACCCTTGGAATGTAACACAGTTATCTCTCCCTTCATGATGTTCTTGGATATGTAGCTCTATGCAGGTATCTGATGAGTTCCGGATGTCTCTCAGATGCTCACCACCCGTCTCCTCAGTTCTCTTTTTGTATTTCCTACACACTGCATCTTGCATATGCAGGTAGCGACATAGACCACCGCCATTGTTTTACAATTAATGAAGGATCGGATCGTGTAATTCCGTCCTGTTACAGAGCATGTCACTATGCCACCTCGTTTGATTGCAGGGCACGCCACACAACCACTGCATTTAAATGTGCCCTTAGGCCTGCTGTTCAAAAGCCATGTTTCTTCAATTGGGGTGGTAAAGAGACGGTGCAGCAGCTTGTCCCTGATGTTATACAGTAGTAGGGAGGGCACTCAAATATTTGGAAGCATAAGTATCGATCATAATGTGTCTAATTCCAATATGTTCATTAAAACCTTGCATAAAAATACGTATAATCAAACGAATGAAAGACAAATGACAAAAAACAATTACACACAACCAATATAAAAATTGATTATAAATGTTAGCATATAAAATCTAATAATATGCTAAGTGTTGTCAAGGATAAACCCACTTAGCCCATTTTATCCCAGCACAGCAGTAATACAATGGTGGAGTATGGTTCCTCCTCTGTTATTATAATGTACGTTATGGGCTATAGATTTTAGTGCCAATATACAAAGATAGTTGGTAACGGTTGTTATTAGTTTGTACTTTACCCCTCCTGCAGCTGTATACCCCATGTCGTGGGGGGATGAAAGTGCCGAGTGCAACCGTGGCGCCCCAAGTGACTGCGGCAGGTGATCTCCAGTCCGGTCACGTGACCTTTTACTCACAGGTCCTGAACGGTAACTACAATGTAGGTCCTGGAAGGTAGATGCGCTTAATGCTTCCTTTAGCAGTAGAAATGGGAATATCGTGCATTAAAATGGCCAACTGATTGTTCCTTCTTTAGAATGTCGACATATAGGGCTGTAGTTTCCCCCTCTCGTACCAGACGCATTTCGGAGCTAAGACGGCTCCTTCCTCAGTGGTTGGGGTAGACATGCACAGCCCAGAACTTTATACTGAGTAATCTCTTAATTAGTGGGTTGAACCTTTAGACCCTCAAGGTTGGTCCAAAAAGATGATATGGAATACCCGATACATACTTAATCAACAATACACATAAAACAGATGAAAAGAATTATAAATATTATTTTATATATACTTCCCATATTGGTTAACAAGCAATAGAAGTAGAAGAGCAGCACTGACACAGGGGTGCAAAAATCCTTCAGGAACCAAAGGCCACGGTTCAAGGTATGTATAATCAAAAAAATGAAGGCAGCACTCCAAAATTCCGAAATACTTCCCATATTGGATATGACAAATAGTGCTCCAAAAAAACAATAATTTTGTTCACATTATGCATGCGTTTCTCTACGTTTTTAATGCGTTAGTGCGTTTTTTCTATCTTAGTGATACAGCAGGAAAAACTCTTAAACCACATAGGTTATGCGGTTAAGACTATTGTATATCCACAGTGGGTTGAACCTTAAGACCCTTAATGTTGGTCTAAGGAAACAATATGCAGTACCCGATACATAATTGATTAAAATAATCATAAAACAAATAAAAAGGTTGTAAATCCTACTTCATATACAGTTCCCATATTGGAAATGACTGACAGTTCTCCCAAAAACCATAGGTCAGTTCACATTATGCATGCGGTTATTTTGCGTTTTTGATGCGTTTTTTCTTGTGATGCGTTTTTGTGCGTTTTTCTTCTATCTTAGTAGTTTAACAGGAAAGCTTGTCTACCGCATAGGCTATGTGGTTAGGACTATTGTTTGTTCACAGTAAGCTTATAAATGTAGTAAAATTGTTTATAAACACAAAACTTTTCTAGATATGTATATTTCTCCCCATCTCACCCCATACATTACCTTTCAGCTGGACAATTAGAAAGTTATTATGAGATCTCTCCCAAAATTTCTGGTAAGTATACTCTGAATTTATCAGCATACATAACTAGTTGTTTATGAATGTAAATGACTGTATGGTAGAGACCTGGATGTCTGTGAGTTATTTGTAGGGGTATATACAATTGGACACACAGGGAGAAAGAAGCATAGGGGTAGTGGCCTCCCGGGACAGAGGATCGTCGTGCTGGAAAACAGCCTGACGCCGATCCCCTGTCCCTTAAGGGCAACCCTCCCATGTTAAAGAAAACCAAAAAGCTCCAATTCTGCGTTCAAACCTTTGGGGACTAGACTATCAAATTCAAAAATTCTTTCAGATTCCGCTCTTGACATTTTTGTTATGTGATTGCCACCCCTCCATGATTTCCTAATTTTCTCCAATGCTACAGAAGACAGACTGCTAGGGTTTTGGTTGTGGTATTCTTTATAATGTTTCGATACTGTGTGAAGTTCATAACCTTACTTTATATTATTAACATGTTCTGCTATTCTAATTTTGAGTGGTCTCTTAGTACGACCAATGTATTGTTTGCGGCATGGGCATTCTAAAATGTAGATTACGCCATTAGAATACTTCCTTAATAGAGTGTTCATGTGAATTTTGGGATGAGCATACCTTTATGGTCTTTTTGGGAAAACTGGTGATCTTGCAATTGTTGCACTGTCCACATCTGATAAAACCAGTAGTGGTGTCACGGCGGGCCGGCGTCGTGCCTCATCCTTACTGCGCCGCTGGTCTCTGTGTCTAACTCTGACCAGGTCATTTCCCCAAGCAACCAGGGTACTGGAGGACCCAGCGACGCGTGCTTCACAAGCATGGCCAGCTTCCTCCATCCCCTGGACAACAAGCAGCAGGGGAGCTGAGCGCCGACGCCCATTAGTCAGTACTTTTGTGTTTTAAGTTTCTGAGTTGGGTCACATGACGCTGGCCACGTCACATGACCCATCTTCTGGGCCTATTTAAGCAAGCAGCCTGCTGGCCACAGGTTGCCTGTGTTTGGTCTTTTCCAGCAGTGCTAGTGGTTTTGTGAGTGATTGGTTTCAGCGTTTATCGGAATTTGGCTTTTGGACTTCGCCTTCTGTTTTCTCCCTGGTATTTGACGTGACCTCCTGATACGACCCTTGGCTAAACTGACCCTTCTTTATTGTATGTGTTCTGTCTGTGTCAGTTATTTCCTTTGTCTTCCCTTCCCATTATGCCCCTGCACTTACATAGGTCAGGGCTTGTCGACCAGTTACGTGCTGTGTAAAGTAGGCAGGGACAGCGGTTGGGGATACACTACTTCCCCTCCCCCTCATGACAAGTGGACAACCAATTGGAAACAATAGTGCCATGTTTCTTTTTTATAGTTGGGGCCACTTTTAAGCTTAAATTACGTGACTTAGTGTAGGTTATTGCTGGAGTGGGTGGTATCAAAGAACCATGATCTTAAAACATGGTGCCAGCATGAGGTTTTTATACTGGGGGCCTTAATGAGAGACTGACTTTTTCTTGCTTCATTTAGAAGCGATGTCAGTATAAGGGGGTAAGTTTTCCAATTTTTCCCTTTTTCCCTTTCTCTGTTGTAAATCTGGCCTGCCTCTTTCGTGGAAGGCCTTAAGTGACAAATAGTCTATCGATACGGAACGTGTCATTGTATATACTGTGAGTTTATCTGCACCACAGTATTCATTGATTATTATTTCTTGATGTATATATCGTGGGAATCTGGCATAATGATCCCACGTTAAGCCCCTGAGGTGTATATATTTTTTAATATGCAATCTGCCTTTGGGGAGTGTTTTTCAGTATGAATTTATACTTACCTGCTATCTGAACAAGCAGCGCTCTGAACTAGTAGCGCTGCGTTCCATTGTGCGCTTCATCTGATATCCTGGTACGTCATATTCCTACTTCCGGCGCTGCGGGTCACGCTGCGTTCCATCCACCGGAAGTGCCCGTTTATCGGGCGGATATGAGAGATGGCGCCAGCATATAAAAACCTCATGCTGGCACCATACATACCGCTGCTCCACCAATGCAGACATGCAGGTCTACCCCAGCCCGGCACCAGGTTAGTGTAGAAGACTTTGCCTAGCTTGCTATATTTATCTATGTTTGTCCAGATGGATTCTCAGGCTCTGCATATTTGTCTTCTCTCACCGCAGGTGTATTTCTCTGGGCCATATCATGCTGACTCCCGTACGGGGACTTCTGGGGATAAGTACCTTGTTTATCTACTTTTTATTATCATTGTATTGACTTCCTACTATCAGTTTACACCCCCTGATGAACCTCTTTATGGGAGAAACGCGTCGGGGTTTCCTTAATAGGGTTTTGTAGGGACCCATGTGAGGGAGTTAGGTACGAGGACAGAGGATCCCTACCATCAAGGGAGATCTCTGGGCATAGCTCAGGGTCCATATGTGAGGGTGATTTAGGGTCAGTGTGTGTATTTTGACCCATCTTATTCTACTTACTGTGCCTCTGTCCTATTATTGTTACCTATCTACCCTCTGGATATTGCTGTTTTTAAATATATACCCACTTACCTGTCCAAGGACTAACAATAAAGGTGGTTTTTAGCATCTTTGTTTGAAACACGTTCTGTTTTGTGCATGGAATTGGTTATAGTTTTCAGTAACGTGATATATTCATTGATTATCCTGTTTTTTGGGGGGAATTATCTATGATCTTACCTGGATATTCTTTTTGTCTAAATTGTTCTTTAAGAATTGTGGCTTCCTGTTTAAACTATGCGTCGATTGATTCATCAGTCGCTCCGCCCGGAGCAGTTTCTCCTAATGCGTAAATTTTGCCCTTTCGGGATACCTCGTTTTAGACACACTGGGTGGTGGCTTTCCCACCTCAGTGAGTTGTTAGTAGAGGTGGGTTTTTGATATGTCTTAGTATGTAAAGTGCCACCAGCCAGTGTAATCTGCAAATCAAGGAAGGCAATATTGTCAGGACCTATCTCAGACGTAAAGTGCATCCCGATGGTGTTTCTATTGAGTTCAGTAATGAACTCTACAAAGAGGTCTCTGGAGCTGTTCCATAGAATGAGGATATCATCTATGTAACGGCCCCAGAAGATAATCCTCTGTGTCCACCAAGTCTCCTCTCTGAACACCAGTGTGTCCTCCCACCAGCCCAGGAAGAGATTAGCATAAGTGGGGGGCACTGGGGCTCCTTATAGCTGTCCCCCTGAGCTGGTGGAAGAAGCTGGAGTCAAAGGGGAAAAAATTGTGCTTGAGGACAAAATCCATAAGGCAGAGGACTGTTTATTTTGCCCGATTTATGTTGCGAGTATCATCTGGAACGCACATCCATTTTGGACATGCGCAGACTGAGAGATAGGGCACCACCATCTTGCGCATGCACCGTGTGCTGGAACCCACGCGACGCTTTGCCGGCGGAAATAGGAGACGTCTCTCAGCATGGGGCACGCATCCTGTGAGTTTATAAATGGGGTACTACTCAGGCCTAGCTGGCCACGACTATTATCCATGTTGGCACTTAGTATCTGAGGGCGATTTTGCCTTAGCCATTGCGCTAATGTAGATGATCCCCTGAAGAACCTAGCCATCTATGAAAGGGGAAACGCTTTGGGATCTTGTTTTTATTTTTACTGATGGGATTTTTGTGTAGGCAGGGAGAGTGTATGTAGGGACAGCCAACGAGAAGTGGGGCCGCCCCTTTCGGGGCGATTACTCTGCTTTTAGGCAGCGTGTGATAGTCCAAGCAGGGTGAGTATCCCATGTGCCACACCTGAGGGCCCCCTTCTGTGTTTCCTTGGCCTGTCCTCTTCTTTTCATCTACAAGATCCATGCCTTTGAAGAAAAAGACTGGTGACATCTGGATAATATGAAGAAACCCACCACCATCTTTCCTCCTTACTGCCTGCTGTGTGATATTCCATGACGACTCTTAATGTGGATCCAGTCCTGATCTGGCTATCTGAGAATCACAGTTATCTATGACCTGTGCTTTGAGACCAACTGTGGGTATCCACAGGTGTGGAATTACTTTGACATTATTACATCTCCCATCATTGATATTAAATGGGTTTTTCGAGTTATTTTTTTGTTCTTTATATGTTTCTAACTTGTCAGGTATAACAACTTTCCCATATACTTTGTGTTTCTAAAGCTGCTGGTTTGGGACCCCGGCCTTCCTGTATAAAATTGGTCTCAGGACAGATTCAGTATGTCCGAGATGTGACAGGCCGGTCGCTTGCCTCTTTCTGGGGGGATGTGTTGGACCTGGTGGCTGCAGCAACGGGCATACGCTTATCTAATACACCCAGAATTTGTATATTAGGTATGATTGATGAAACGCAAGATACTACCACACCAATAATACTATGTATCCAAAGAATGCTTTTCCAGGCTAGAATTTTAATAGCCAAACACTAGCTTGATAGACTTCCCCCCTCTAGAAAGGAATATATTGGCAGACTTAACATGACCTTGAGGCACGAGCTTGGGGTTTATGTGAAGAGAAAATGTCCCGCTAAGTTTCTAAAAATTTGGCAGGGCTGGATTGATGTGCCAAATTTGGCATCCCAGACGAGAATGTATGAAAATACAATTTGCTACATCCTAGAGCGGGATCGAGTAGCTATTAGTCTCTCAGCGGAGTCTTACTGCTGATCCGTATAGTGATCTGATGATATGACTTACCTTAGTAATAGGAGTTGCAACATTGAAAACCGTCATTGACAGGGGCACGGGGGTGGGGGGAATCTCTCTGCGAATGGGGAAGGGAGGGGGGATAGGGAAGGTTTTTGGTTCTTAGGGTTTAAAATTTAGAAACATGTCATTGTTAAGAAACTGTCTGGACAATTTAGGCACAAGACACTATATTTGACAACAAAAATAAGTGTACACCTTGATTTTGTAATACTGTCTTTATTGTTATGAGCTTATGTCACTTTTTATGTTCCATTGTGGTATAGCTTGAATTGCTGTGAATTGCCAAATAAACTATAACTGATTAAAAAAAAAAAGCTGCTGGTTTCTCAGAGTTGACTGAGGGTCACATGACCTGTGATGTCACCTTATCTCCCTGGTCTATGATGTTTCGTGCACAAGCCTCAGAGATCAGATAACAGCCTGTACACAAGACGTCACTGGCCACGCCCCCCTGCACTGCCGGGCTGCTATCTGCTCTCTCCCTGGATTCCTTGAGATAAAACATTAACCCCTTCAGCCAGAACACACTGAGGGCTCAAGGCTTTACAACAAACAGTAGCTGCAGCAGTGAGAGGAGACAAATGCTGGGCAAGGAGCTATAGAGGAATTGTATTGTACAAGAACAGGTAGGGAGAATTTCCTGTGTGTATCAGCATTGTCATTGTACAGCTGGGACTTGTAGTTCTACACATACAACATGCTGCTGAGTATCCCAGCAGGCAGACATGTCACTCAGCACTTGTATTCATTCCCTTTGCAGAGAGGGGGGAGGGGCTGAGATTGAACCAGGAAAATTAGGAAATATAGATTTTATTTTGCCTAAAACTTGCTTAACTTGGGCCACTTTCACATTAGCGGCAGCACAGATCCGGCAGGTGAAGGATGCCGCCGGATCCGTGCTGCAGCAAGTACACGTGAGGAGCCTGAGCAGCGCTCCGGTCCCACACGTGTCACATACACATACACACAGACATACATACTTACATGCTCCCAGCAGCTCCGGAGGAGGAGGACGGCGTGCACATAGGAAGATTCCCCACAGCGCCCTCTGCTGGAGGGAGAATCTTCCTATGTGCGCACAGTCCTCCTGCTCCTGTGATTTGCGGAGCTGCTGGGAGCATGTAAGTATGTCTGTGTATGTATATGTCTGTGTGTATGTGTCTGTCATGTGTGGTGTACTGTGGACGGATCCGTCATGAACTCCATTGAAAGTCAATGGAGGACGGATCCGTTTACTGAGTGTGTCACACTGATCGGATCCGTCTCCATTGACTTGCATTCGGGGTCATGACGGATCCGTCTTGGTGTGGATGGCCAGGACGAAGAGCAAACCGCAGCATGTTGCGGTTTGCTCTCCGTTCTGGAGACGGAACGGAATGCTTTTAGGAGCATTCCTTTCTTTTCAGTTCAGTTTTGTCTCCATTGACAATGAATGGGGACAAAACGGAAACGTTTTTTTCCGGTATTGAGCCCCTATGACGGAACTCAATACCGGAAAAAGAAAACGCTAGTGTAAAAGTAGCCTGAGTTATACATTGCTGCCCATCAGATTTACAGTGCTATATATATTTTTTTCATAACTCGGACAACCCCTTTAATATTTTCTATATAGTTTTGTACTTTTGTGTGGGATAAATATCTATATTTTATTATAGTATATTATTAAATGTTACGTTTTAAGTAGGTTTCCTCCTGTGATTTCTTATTTCCAGGCCTGCAGAAAAGACATGCTGATACAAACTGCACCGGTGTGTTGTCCTCATCTGTTGCGGCCCCGTTGAAGCGAAAGGGTCCGCATCCGACCTGTGGTGTGCATGAACCTGAACCCTAAGAAGACCAATGTATCCGCCCTTTCTAATAACTTTAGAGAAGTCTGTAGTGAGTAGGTTTCTTCCTTTTCTTTCCAGGGAATAAAAAAAAACCCCAAAACACCACAGTTTACATGAGTAAAAACCGTGTCACAAGTAAAACTTTTTGGATTTTTTTTTATTGCACTCTAGGGTACAAGAAGGGTTAAATCAATAATTATACTGTTATTGATTTAATTTTTTTGGCACTTAGTACTGATATTGACTATCCTTTCTATATCTTTTATAATTAGGAAAATAAACTCACTAAGCAAAGTAAACGGATCTACATCAAGCTTTAAAAGAGGCAGACACTCCTCAGTGACCCGTTCTCCATTCTCGTAATAATGAATAGTGATTCCGGGACTGTCACTGCATTCAACACATGTGATCAATAGCTTGTATCTGCGCGGCACGGCTAATGCCTGGAATTGCTTCACAATTTTCTTCGCCTCCTTTTGTACGTCGCTTTGTTCGAACCATTGTTCGGTTTCCCCTTCGTTGAAGCTGTCCTGAAGATCCCAAGTTTCCTTATGAAGAAAGGACTCTAAGTGTGAGAGATACGGGTCTTCAGAAGCCAAGGAGGAGAAGTTAAAGCAAATTTTGTAGTCAAAGTCTGGATCAAAAAATTCTTTTGCCAGCTCACTTTCTTCTGACACCACTCTGACATTCTTCAGTTGCTTTAATAATGAATGGACAATCTCCATCTCCAGACGTCTTCTGCTGAGAAAGGTCTTGATGTTCTTGTCCCTAAATGGAGATTTCTCTTTCCTGGTGAGAATGTTCTCCAGAGTAGACTCTTCCATCTTTCCACAACGTATAGATGGCAGGACTTGGGACAACTGTTTCTGGAATGTAAGCCTAAAATATTCAAAAAGTTTCTTGAACTGTCTGATCTTGTTGTTGAGAGGTGGAAAAGTGATGGCGGCCGGATGTCCCATCAGATCGTTACACTCCATGACGTCTTCTGACATCTGCTGCAGGATGTTCTCTGCTCTGAAAACCAGATGATCACTGATCTGTCTTACCAAGCCGGCAGCTCTGTCGTCCAAGTTTTTCAAGGGGTACAGCCAGACTTTTATAGGCACGGCCTTCTCCCCATCCTCTCCTAATAGTTTCGGAAGGCTGGCATAGATTTCCACTGCTTCCTCGTAATTCACTGGGTTTTTCTCCAGAGCAAAGTCCCCATGAAATTTGCAGCTCAACTGACGGACTTCTTCCTTCTCTGTTTTATTCATATTCAACTGTCCTGTGAGATTTGCTATCTTCATGACCACTCCTGTAAGTTTTCCTTCAACATCTTTAGATGTTTCAGAGGTGGAAATATTTTGGTCGAATATGAAGAATGCCTGGGCTCCATATAAAATGCCGGTAACCACATGGGTTCCTATCCCTTTGTCTAACACATCTTTGTAGGTGATGTTCGTTAGGCAGAGGTGGTTCATACTGAGTTGATCAAACCTGGTGGTTCTCAAGTACTTCAGAGTGACTCGAGCTTGTTTCTTCGATTCCTTTGTATTAGTTAAGTATTTTCCCGATCCCCCGACTTCGACCATGCCGCTCCACAGACTGAGCTTTAATTCTCCAGAGACATTCAGAGCAGACGACTTATCAGAAACCGTGTCAGATGTCAGCACTTCAAAATCTGTGTTATTTTGAGGCATTGTGGAAATATTGTTGACCAGATCCTCTCTGTTCCATAGAGTAATGCCTGAGACCAAAGAGAAAAGATCATTATGAATTACTTTTATTCATCATATGTGCAAAGAAATTAAAAATGCTCCTAGCAAAAGCTGCTCTCTGAAGTAACCCAACCCTGGTTTTCGCCACATTTGATTCTTCCAAGGGCTCGTTCACTCCACATCACTGATCACGGATCCATTCTCTTGAACGGGTCCGCAATCACAGAGATACAGTGCAGTTCCGAACGGAGGCACGGATCGGAACTCCACGGAAGCACTACGGAGTGCTTCCATGGTTTTTCTGTCCGTGCCTCCGCACCGCAAAAACATAGAACATGTTCTATGTTTTTGCGATGCAGATCGCGGATCCCATTGCAGTGAATGGGTCCGTGATCTGCAGGTGGAAGGGCCACAGTAGGTGCCCGTGCACTGCGGACCGCAATTTGCAGTCCGCAGCCACACACCGGCCGTGTGAATGAGCCCTAAGGCCGTGCAGGAGGCTAGAAACATAGTATAAATAGCTGTAACGTCCATTCCATCTTATTACAATATAGTTCACAGATTAAAAATGATCCAATAGTCAAATATTTATAATGTACAAAAAAAATTCCAATATACAATAAAAACGTTAGAATGCTAAAAAAAAAAAATCTGTAAATGAAAAATCCAAAAGGACGTGTAATCTACTGTATAAATAACTTTCATTTTTATTGCACACTAGCAGAAGGACCCGGCTTCGCAGGGGTATAATTAATTTCATGTTTGTGTGTGTCATTAAAAGATATCGATAGTATCGCCCATGAAAGAGACCACTACAGTACCGTGTCTCCTTAACACTGAACTCCACAGTGCCCCACCTCCTTAAAATGGGAACTTCACAGCAACCAGCCCCTTTAACAGCGACATCCTCAGTGGCCCACCCCATTAACAGTAACCTATACAGCACCCCGCACCTTAACACTGACCTCCACAGGGGACCGTTCCCTTATCTGTGATCTCTACCCCCTTAACAGAGACCTCCACAGCACCTGTCTCTTTAACAGTGACTTCCACAGTACCCGTTCCCTTAACAGTGACTTTCACAGTATCCCGCTCCCTTAACAGTGACCTAACAGTACCCTGCTGCCTTAAAGGGGTATTCTGGCTACCATAAATATAACTTATGTTTTAGACGAATTCATTGTCAATAATTACCTAATATAATGTAATTTTCACATATTTACTGTTCACTAGTTCTAAGTAATTTTCTTCCTCTGCTACACACTGTGTTCCTCATAAGTTACCATGGCATCGACCTGTAGCTCTAAGCCTTTGTCAGGTCGAGCATGCTCAGTGTGTTGCTATCAATTCTCTAGCTAAAGTCAGTGTGCTGGTGATTGGTCAGTAGAGGGGTGTGTCTGGGCTGGAATATCAGGCAACCAATCAATAAGCATCAACACTCACAGCAGAGAAGCTAGGGATTGTTGGGATTGTAGTTTTGTGAGGGTAGATCAGGAGCCATGATACTGTCAGTGTGCTGCAGGCTCACACAGGAGCTAGACAAATGGATTCCAAGGTAAAGTGAAGCTCTGGTTATATGTGCAGGTATGGGTTTTGGCTGGGTTGCTGCTTGCAGCCTTAATGCAGTTTTTCAAAAATTAAGTTACTTTACCGGAATACCCCTTTAAACATGATCTCAACAGCAGCTGCCCCTTTAGAAGTGGCCCCTGCCCCCTTAACAGTGACCTCCACAGTGCCCGCCCCTTTAACAGTGACCTCCCCAGCAGCTGCCCCTTTAATAGTGGCCCCTAACCCCTTAACAGTGACCTCCACTGTGCCCGCCTCTTTAACAGTGATCCCCCCAGCAGTTGCCCCTTTAATAGTGGCCCCTAACCCCTTAAAAGTGACCTCCACAGTGCCCTGCCCCTTTAAGGCTAGGGCTACATGACAACATGTGTTGCGCAGAATTTTGTCGCACCAATGTCGTGCAACGATTTTTATAATGCTAGTCTATGGTGTCGCACTGCGGCATGCTGCGACTGAGACACGACAGTCACAAAAATCCATCCAAAACTGTTGAGTTGCAGCACGTCGCAGTGCAACACCATACACTATCATCAGACAGACAAACTCTTATTATGTGGTGGTAACTTATTAAACTAATGTATCGATCAATATCATGATGAAATATTTACGGTATTTTTGGACTATAAGACACTTTTTAGCAAGAAAATCTTGTTAAAAAGTGCCTGCGTCTTACTTAATGATCGGGCAGAGCGCTCATACACCACTGTGCTGGATCAGTAAGAGAGATTTGTGTTGGTGCACTTCTCTTTCCCTGCCCGACACCAATGTGCATGATAAGTGCAGGTAGAAGGGTGAGTGATAATGAAGTGATTGTGAGAAACACTGCTCTCTCAATCCTGAAGGTCCCCAAGCTGCAAGGAAGAAGATGACAGAAGCTCAGACTAACTGCAGCTTGTGGCCCTTTGATGGTATCACAAGTGGGAGGAGCCAAATCAGGAAGACTGTGTGTGTGTGTGTGTAAGAGCTGTGTATGCAGCACAGCTGTGTGTGTGTCAGCCAGGGGCGTTGCTAGGATAAAACATTCCGAGCCTGGTCCCCAGATGTTTTGTCCCAGGCCCTGAATGTACTGCCTGCGAGGTGGCTGTGGCAGTGATGTTAAGTCCTCAGGACTGCAATACAATTAAATCTAATGCACTGGAAGAGCTAAAGGACCTATGATGACATCACAGTCATGTGATCAGTGCTGAAGGCAGTGGTTGAGAAGGACTTGTGATGATGTAACCATAATGTGACCAGTGCAGGAGAGGATGGTGCTCAGCAGTGAGGAGGAGAAGTCCTGGGAAGAAGCTGTGGTGAGGTCTGTACATGAGGAGAGGGAAGTGAGGGGAGAGGCAGAGCAATGCTGGGAGTTGTGGTTGTTTAGCTCGGACTGTATGTTAGGGCTGAAGGGATGGATGTTGAGGGGGTGATGTTATTTACATGGGACTGTGTGTTGGAGGTGGCTGGGGAGGGGATGATGTTATTTACATGGGACTGTATGTTGATAGCGGCTGTGGGAGGGAGTGATGTTATTTACATTGGACTGAATGTTGGAGTGTGGGAGGGAGTGATGTTATTTACATTGGACTGAATGTTGGAGGGGGCCGAGGGAGGGGGTGATGTTATTTATATGGGGCTGAATGTTTAGAGAGCGATGTTTTTTACATGTTGGCTGTAGCTAGAGAGGGGATGATGTTATTTACATGGGACTGAATTATGAGGGGCAATAATTTTTGAGTGCACTAAAAGGAAGAATATAACTACAGGGGACAGTATAAATACTGGGGGAACTTCAGAGGGAGCATTATAACAGTAAGGGGCAGTATAAATATTGGGGGTACTATAGACATTCTTTATACTACTGGGGACACTACAGGAGGGGATTATAGATCCTCATTATTTCTACTAAGAGCACTATGGGAGAACTTATTACTACTGAGGTTGTCTGTAGAGAGCTTTATTACCACCGGGAGAACAATAGGGGGCCTTATTTCTACTGGGGGCTCTGTGGGGCATTATTAATACTGGGGGGGCTCTTTTACTAATGGAGACACTGTTGGGGAGCATTTTCGTGGTTGGGGGCAGTATTACTATTGGAGGCACTCTTTGAGCATTATCACTGTTGGGGGCACTGTAGGGGGCAGTATTACAAATGAGGGCACTCTAGGAGGGGATTACTATTGGTGGAACTTGGAGGAGCACTATTACTATGGGGGGCACTGATATTCTTCAGGATAGTATTTGGGGAGCAGCAGCAGCGAGCAGCAGGATAACACTGTGGGGGCTCCAGGTTGGGGGATGGTGATAGAAATGTGAGAAGCTAAGATGTGTCTCACTCTGCAGAGACGAGGCAGCTGATAGAAGATGTCCGAACCGAATATAGAAGATGATGAGAGAGAAGATCTACATCACAGGAGATGTCACCTGGGAGGCCCTGGATGTGAGAGGTATTTGCTGCTGTATAGCAGGAGTGGGGTGAGGGTCGACCTAGAGAATTTGGCCGTATTCATTGGGGCTTGGGCTTGAGAGTCTACCGTCAGTAATACCTGACGACAAAGAGGTTTACATAAAAAGGCCTTACACCCCCCAGATTGCCTCTCGTAGATCCAGCACCTTGTGGTGAGCTTTTGTCAGTAGGACATACCGACTAAAAAAAAAAAGCTTGTGCAGTGAAGGTACCAGGTGCTCATTTTTTGCAGCTCCATCACAGGGGATGTGAAGTATTTGAACAGTTCACTGAAATCACTGGACTGTGGAATGCTTGGATCTGCTGGGTCCTCCAGAGAGGAGGATGCTCTTTGTAGCCATTCTCCAGTTTGGCTAATAGATGGGGTTCTGAACAAGCCCACTCCCCCGCCTGGCCCTGCCCCCAACACCCAACCATTCATTTTTCCACCTGTGCAATGTGCCATCACTTTCTGATTTGGAAAAGCCCCTTTAAGACAAGAAACCTTTTTGCTTATGGAGTTACCTGGAATTTGTTTCTCTTCACAACAATCGTACAACATCCCGAGAGAGAAGGGGCGTCCTAGAGCTGGGATTTCTAAAGTCATTTTGATTGATGTCCTTGGTTCTCCTGCAGTTTAGTGAAAAGTGACAATTAACGTAAGAATCTCTCAATGATTACAGGGAAACAGAGCATCGCAGCCTGATATCAGTACATGAAGGGATTGTTACATCTAGTAACATAGTAACATATTTTATAAGGCCGAAGAAAGCCCTCTGTCCATCCAGTTCGGCCTGTTATCCTGCAAGTTGATCCAGAGGAAGACAAAAAACCCCTGTGAGGTAGAAGCCAATTTTCCTCACTTTAAGGGAAAAAATTCCTTCTCGACTCCAATCAGACATCAGAATAACTCCCTGGATCAACGACCCCTCTCTAGTAACTATAACCTGTAATATTATTACCCTCCAGAAATACATCCAGGCCCCTCCTGATCTCTTATAGTGAACTTACCATCACCACCTCCTCAGGCAGAGAGTTCCATAGTCTCACTGCTCTTACCGTAAAGAATCCTCTTCTATGTTTATGTACAAACCTTCTTTCCTCCAGACGCAGAGGATGTCCCCTCGTCACAGTCACAGTCCTGGGGATAAATAGATGATGGGAGAGATCTCTGTACTGACCTCTGATATATTTATACATAGTTATTACATCTCCCCTCAGTCGTCCCTAATTTTGATAATCTTTCTGGGTCCTGTAGTCCACCCATTCCAGTTATGACTTTAGTTGCCCTCCTCTGAACCCTCTCCAGCTCTGCTATGTCTGCCTTGTTCACAGGAGCCCAGAACTGTACACAGTACTCCATGTGTGGTCTGACTAGTGATGTGTAAAGTGGCAGGACTATGTTCTCATCACCGCTATCTATGTAACATAGTAACATAGTAACATAGTTTATAAGGCCGAAAAAAAGACATCTGTCCATCCAGTTCGGCCTGTTTTCCTACAAGTTGATCCAGAGGAAGGCCTCTTTTGATGCAACCCATTATCTTATTGGCCTTAATAGCAGCTGTCTGACACTGGTTTCTGCAGCTTAGTTTGCTGTTTACTAAAATTCCTAGGTCCTTTTCTATGTCAGTGTTACCCAGTGTTTTACCATTCAGTATGTACTGGTGACTTGCATTATTCCTTCCCATATGCATAACTTTACATTTGTTAGTGTTAAACCTCATCTGCCACTTCCCTGCCCAAGCCTCCAGTCTATCCAGATCCATCTGTAGCAGTGTACTGTCCTCTGTAGTATATATATACACAGTATACTGTCCTCTGTGGTATATATACAGTATACTGTCCTCTATAGTATATACAGTATACAGTATACTGACCTCTGTAGCATATATACATTATACTGTCCTCTGTATACTGTCCTCTTCTGTGTTAATTACTTTACACAGTTTAATGTCATCTGCAAAAATTGATATTTTACTATGCAAGCCTTCTACAATATCATTAATAAATATATTGAAGAGAATAGGGTCCAATACTGACCCCTGTGGTACCCCACTAGTGACAGTGACCCCTCCAATACTGGCCCCTGTGGTACCCCACTAGTGACAGTGACCCAATCTGAGTATGTACCATTAATAACCACCCTCTGTTTTCTATCACTGAGCCAGTTACTTACCCACATACAGACATTTTCTCACAGGCCAAGCATTCTCATTTTATATACTAACCTTTTATGTGGTACAGTGTCAAATGCTTTGGAGAAGTCGATTCGCCACGGTCCAGTCTAGAACTTACCTCCTCATAGAAACTGATTAAATTGGTTTGACATAACTGATCCGTCATGAAGTCATGCTGATATGGAGTTATTTGCTTATTTTCATTGAGGTACTCCAAGATAGCATCTCTTAGAAAACCCTCAAACAGTTTACCCACTACAGATGTTAAACTTACCGGCCTATAGTTTCTGGGCTCTACTTTTGAACCATTTTTGAATATTGGCACCACATTTGCTATGCGCCAATCCTGTAGAACACTCCCTGTCAGTATAGAGTCATTAAATATCAGAAATAAGGGTCTGGCGATGACATTACTTAATTCTCTTAGGATACGGGGGTGTATGCCATTTGGTCCTGGCGATTTGTCTATTTTAATCTTTTTAAGACGCAGCTCTACTTCTTCCTGGGTCAGACAGGGCACGTTTAATGGGGAATTTACTTTTGTATTCTGCATTTCATCTGACAGTTTATTTTCCTCAGTGAATACAGTGGAGAAAAAAATATTTAGTATCTTTGCTTTCTCCTCATCGCTCTCTGCAACTCCCCCCTCATTACTCTGTAAGGGTCCGACACCTTCAGGTTTATACTTTTTACCATTTATATAATTAAAGAACATTTTAGGGTTAGTTTTACTCTCTTTGGCGATTAATCTCTCGGTCTCTAGTTTGGCTGTTTTTATTTGTCTTTTACATATTCTATTTTTTCCTCATAGTTTTTCGATGCTTCCTCGCTCCCCTCCTGTTTTAGTGATTTAAATGCTTTCTGTTTGTCATTTATTGCTTTCTTTACAGTTCTATTTATCCACATAGTTTTTTTTCTTGTTTCTTAACCTTTTATTCCCATAAGGTCTGTACCTCTCACAATTAGATATTAGGATGCTTTTAAAAATATCCCATTTTGTGGCTGTATTTTTATTTTTGAGGACTTTGTCCCAGTTAGTTAGGTCTATGGCCTTTCTTAGTTGGCTAAATTTAGCTTTTTTGAAGTTTGGTATTTTTGTTCCTCCTCTTTTGAATAACAGTTGGAAGGTTATTATATTATGGTCACTATTTCCCAGGTGTCCCCCGACCTGCACATCTGTTGTTCTGTCAGGTCTATTGGTTAATACTAAGTCCAGTATGGCCGTCCCTCTAGTCGGGTCCTGAACCAGTTGGGAAAGGTAATTGTCTTTGGTTATTGCCAAGAACCTGTTTCCTTTATGAGATGTACAGGTTTCAGTTTCCCAGTCTATATCTGGGTAGTTGAAGTCCCCCATAATAACGACCTCATTATGATTTGCCGCCTCGTCTATTTCATTTAGAAGTAGATTTTCTGTGGACTCTGGTATATTAGGTGGTTTATAATAAACTCCTATTAGTATTTTATTATTGTTTTTGGCTCCATGTATTTCTACCCACAGTGACTCCACATCTTCATGTCCCTCACTTATATCTTCCCGCAGTGTGGGCTTTAGACAGGACTTTACATTAACTGCCCAGTCATAGGTATCATACAGCCATGTCTCAGTTATTCCCACTGTCATAGCTATCATACAGCCATGTCTCAGTTATTCCCACTGTCATAGCTATCATACAGCCATGTCTCAGTTATTCCCACTGTCATAGCTATCATACAGCCATGTCTCAGTTACTCCCACTCTCATAGCTCACTTTGTAGTGGTTCTCTTGCATCCTGACACAAGAAGAGAAACCATGTGCATTTCGCAGTATGGCGTGAACTTCTTGGTCGGCTAACGAAATATTCAGTTCTTTCTCCCATAAGTAGATAAAGGCAGGTCTAGTTTGAGATGTTGGAGATATGAGTAGTGAGTACATCTTGCCTACTTTTCTAGATGCAACTTGGGTGGATGATAGCGCAGCCTCCAAGGGAGTGAGTTGCCGCTTAAATGAGTATGCTTTAAGGAAATTCAGTGCTACTTTATGAAAATGAGCTAGGTTTAGGGGCATGACTGGGTCAGGATGCATCAGTTCTTGCAATGTTGTTGGTGTGGGGGGGTCTCCTTTGGGAAATAGTTCCATTATAGTGAGCGAACGGAATTTGCGCCACAAATCCGCATAGGGCGATTCCAATTTAGTTAATGCATATGGTATTAGTTGGACTGGTAGCAGAGGAGAGGGAAAGGGAGCTAGTGATTCATTCAGAGATAGCCACACGGAGCTTGCTCCCTTAATAAGTGGATCCTGACCTGCCTTTGTAATGGTGTTTGTGCTTGGAAACCATAGAGCTCTTGTCAGAGGTATATCAATAGCCTGTTGGGCCCATGTTTCAAGGTCCATATGTGTTTGGGGGTTAAGGAGTTCTAGCCATCTGTTCAAGTGAGTCACTTTATAGTATGAAGCAATGTCAGGCAAACCCATACCTCCATGATCTTTTCATGAGAAGAGAGTAGGAGAGTCTTGGTCTTTTCCCTTGCCATAAGAAGGCGGTAAAGAGTGATCTGAGTGAACTAAAGAAAGACGCAGGGATGTGAATGGGCAGCATTGGGAAAACATAGAGGATTTTAGGCAATATGTAGGTTTTTAGTAGATTTTTACGTCCCATCCAGGAGATGTAAGGAAAGTCATAATCTTTTAACAATTGTTTGATTTCTTTTAGAAGTGGTTGGTAGTTTAGTTTGTATAAGTCTGTGAGGTAGCTTGGGATGTGAACTCCTAAGTATTTTATTGAGTTAGGTGCTCAAGGGAAAGAGAAACGTTGGCGTATTTCTAAAGTTTGCTTTACTGGGAGAGTTATGTTCAGTATTTCAGATTTGGTGATGTTTACCTTGAAGTTGGATAGAAGGCCAAATCTCTCGAATAGTTCAGTGAGGACCTTTAAGTCTTCTGCTGGGTTTGATAAGAGGAATAATAAGTCATCTACAAATGCAATGCATTTGAGAGATGCCTGACCAGCTTTAAGACCTTGAATGGAGGCATTTTGGCGGACATATTGAATCAAGGCTTCTACAACTATCACAAACAGTGCTGGTGAGAGTGGGCATCCCTGCCTTGTTCCGTTTGTAATGTTGAGCACTGGTGACAGGGAGCCATTTACCTTGATTCTGGCATGAGGTTGGTCATAAAGGGTAAAGATGCCACATAGCTGGGGATCTTTCCCACTTTTATGAATCAAAGTAATATGCGCCTCCTGAGTTTGTCGTGGAATGGAGCCACCCTGTAGGAGAAAGTTGCATAGATTGAGTAGCCGGGGAACTAATACATCCTCGAATTTCCTGTAGTATATTAATGGAAATCCATCGGGCCAGGGCTTTTCCCGGTAGGAAAACTACGTAAGGTTGTTTTTCAACTTCTTCATATGTGATGGGGTTAAGGAGTTTGTCTGCGTCTGATGTTGAAATAGCGTGAAGTTTTAAAGAATCCAAAAAGACCTCCATCTGTTTTTGTAGTGTACTCTCAGGAGGAACTGGTAAATTATAGAGGCCTGTATAGAAGGACTGAAAAGCTTTTTCTATTTCTTCAGTGCGGGCGTGCTGGGTACCTTGGGGATCAGTAATTTTGTGAATGAATGTCTTGTCCCTGTGTTTCTTAATAAGTGCCGACATTAGTTTATTCCCTTTGTCTCCATGGGCGTAGAGCTTGTGTTTAAAGTATAATTGATATTTAGCCTGTCTCATGTCTAGTATGTCTTTTAGTTGTGTCCGCAAATTGATAAGTGTATCTTTAGACGCCTGGGAGAAAGAGTTTAGAGAGTTGTTCAACCTCAGCTATTTGTTTCAACAAGGAGTCTATTTTCTTCTGTTTCTCTTTTTTATCGCATGTAAGTCTTATGTGTTTCCCAAAGTATTGCAGGTGAAATTCGGGGGGATGAGTTAGCACTAAAGAATGTTTGCATCTGTTGTCTGAGGTAGGACTGGTTCTCTTTGGAGTACATTAGGGATTCATTGAGTCTCCATATCCAGTCTCTCTTTGGCAGCTGGGACATATAACATGTGACCGTGCATGGGGCATGGTCGGATATAGTGATGGAACCTACAGTACAGACCAAAAGTTTGGACACACCTTCTCATTCAAAGAGTTTTCAGTATTTTCATGACTATGATAATTGTAGATTCACACTGAAGGCATCAAAACTATGAATTAACACATGTGGAATTATATACTTAACAAAAAAGTGTGAAACAACTGAAAATATGTCTTATATTCTAGGTTCTTCAAAGTAGCCACCTTTTGCTTTGATTACTGCTTTGCACACTCTTGGCATTCTCTTGATGAGCTTCAAGAGGCAGTCACCTGAAATGGTTTTCACTTCACAGGTGTGCCCTGTCAGGTTTAATAAGTGGGATTTCTTGCCTTATAAATGGGGTTGGGACCATGAGTTGTGTTGGGCAGAAGTCAGGTGGATACACAGCTGATAGTCCTACTGAATAGACTGTTAGAATTTGTATTATGGCAAGAAAAAAGCAGCTAAGTAAAAAAAAACGAGTGGCCATCATTGCTTTAAGAAATGAAGGTCAGTCAGTCCGAAAAATTGGGAAAACTTTGAAAGTGTCCCCAAGTGCAGTCGCAAAAACCATCAAGCGCTACAAAGAAACTGGCTGACATGAGGAGCGCCCCAGGAAAGGAAGACCAAGAGTCACCTCTGCTACGGAGGATAAGTTCATCCGAGTCACCAGCCTCAGAAATGGCAGGTTAACAGCAGCTCAGATTAGAGACCAGGTCAATGCCACACAGAGTTCTAGCAGCAGACACATCTCTACAACAACTGGTAAGAGGAGACTGTGTGCAGCAGGCCTTCATGGTGGAAACCACTGCTAAGGAGAACACAAGGAATGGACATTAGACCAGTGGAAATCTGTGCTTTGGTCTGATGAGTCCAAATTTGAGATCTTTGGTTCCAAACACCATGTCTTTGTGCGATGCAGAAAAGGTGAAGGGATGGACTCTACATGCCTGGTTCCCACCGTGAAGCATGGAGGAGGAGGTGTGATGGTGTGGGGGATTTATACTGAACCAGCATGGCTACCACAGCATCTTGCAGCGGCATGCTATTCCATCCGGTTTGCGTTTAGTTGGACCATCATTTATTTATCAACAGGACAATGACCCCAAACACACCTCCAGGCTGTGTAAGGGCTATTTGACCAAGAAGGAGAGTGATGGGGTGCTACGCCAGATGACCTGGCCTCCACAGTCACCAGACCTGAACCCAATCCAGATGGTTTGGGGTGAGCTGGACCGCAGAGTGAAGGCAAAAGGGCCAACAAGTGCTAAGCATCTCTGGGAACTCCTTCAAGACTGTTGGAATACCATTTCAGGTGACTACCTCTTGAAGCTCATCAAGAGAATGCCAAGAGTGTGCAAAGCAGTAATCAAAGCAAAAGGCGGCTACTTTGAAGAACCTAGAATATAAGACAGATTTTCAGTTTTTTCACACTTTTTTGTTAAGTATATAATTCCACATGTGATAATTCATAGTTTTGATGCCTTCAGTGTGAATCTACAATTATCATAGTCAGGAAAATACAGAAAACTCTTTGAATGAGAAGGTGTGTCCAAACTTTTGGTCTGTACTGTAGGTTCCATCACTATATCCGACCATGCCCCATGCACGGTTACATGTTATATGTCCCAGCTGCCAAAGAGAGACTGGATATGGAGACTCAATGAATCCCTAATGTACTCCAAAGAGAACCAGTCCTACCTCAGACAACAGATGCAAACATTCTTTAGTGCTAACTCATCCCCCCGAATTTCACCAGCAATACTTTGGGAAACACATAAGACTTACATGCGATAAAGTTGGATTAGCAGTTCTCCAAATATCTACAAGGTTAAGATTTTGTAGTTTATTAGTAAGCTTGTCTAGAAGTTTGGCTGAGACATGGGATTTTTTTACTGAGGAATCTAAGTGGGGATTCAGAACAAGGTTTAAATTGGAACCTAAAATGATAGTTCCTTCTGCAAAGAGTTGCAAAATGTCAAAAGCTTTGGTTGCCCAAGTTGCTTGGCCAGTATTTGGTGCGTACATATTTGCTAAAGTGAACATTTTAGAGCCAATTTCTCCTTATACTATTAGAAGCCTTCCCTCTGCATCAGAATATTGTTGTTTTAAAATAAATGGGATTGAATTATGGATGGCTATGGTCACTCCCTTGGAGGCTGAGATAGGGTGGCAGCTGTGGAACCACTGAGTAAACGGAGATTTTGGGAGCTTGGGTATACGTTTTGCCCTAAAATGTGTTTCTTGTAAAAAAGCAATGTCAGTTTTTAGTTTTTTCAGTAATAGCAGTATGTGACTTCTTTTGTTAGGTGAATTGAGACCTCTTAGCTCACTTTGGACGTGGACTTTGTGTTCTCCTTTGATCACGTATCAATTTACATACAGTAATAAAGGAAAGTAAATTACATTACATAACACACATCATTACTCACCTCGTCCTAAACCTTAGTTTTAGCGTTTTTTGTCCAAAGCTGCATTCACAATTCTGTAGGTGTCAGAAGTGAAATCTCCCAGCATTCCTTGCTAGTTCAGTCAGCCTCTTGTCATCTAAAGGAGGAGACAATGAGACAGTGCTATCAGAGCCTACATTATGTACAGGGAGGCAGTACTATCTGTATCTACATCATTTACAGGGGGAGACAGGGAGGCAGTACTATCTGTATCTACATCATTTACAGGGGGAGACAGGGAAGCAGTACTATCTGTACCTACATTATTTTCATTGAGAAACGGGAAGGCAGTACTATCTTTACCTACATCATTTACAAGGAGAGACAGGGGAGCAGTACTATCTGTACCTACATCATTTTCCTGGAGAAAGGGGAAGGCAGTACTATCTTTACCTACATCATTTACAAGGAGAGACAGGGAGGCAGTACTATCTGTACCTACATCATTTACAAGGAGAGACAGGGAGGCAGTACTATCTGTACTTCATTTTCATTGAGAAACGGGGATGTAGTACTATCTGTACGCACATCATTTACAGGGGGAAACAGGGAGGCAGTACTATCTGTACCTACATCATTTATATGGAAAGAACAGGGAGGCAGTACTGTTTGTACCTACATAATTTACTGGGAGAGAAAGGGAGGCAGTACTATCTGTACAACATCATTTACAGGAGAGACAGGGAGGCAGTACTATCTGTACCCACATCATTTCCAGGAGAGACAGGAAGGCAGTACTATCTGTATATTATTTACAGGGGGAGACAGGGAGGCAGTACTATCTGTACCTACATAATTTAACAGGGGGAGACAGGGAGGGCAGTACTATCTGTACCTACATCATTTACGGGAAGAGACAGGGAGGCAGTACTATCTGTACCTACATCATTTATAGGGAGTGACAAGGAGGCAGTACTATCTGTACCGACATCGTTTACTGGGAGATATAGGGAGGCAGTACTATCTGTACCTACATTATTTTCATGGAGAAACCGGAAGGCAGTACTATCTTTACCTACATCATTTACAGGTGGAGACAGGGAGGCAGTACTATCTGTACCTACATCATTTTCATGGAGAAAGGGGAAGGCAGTACTATCTTTACCTACATCATTTACAGGAAGAGACAGGGAGGCAGTACTGTCTGTACCTACATCATTTAAAGGGAGTGACAAGGAGGCAGTACTATCTGTACCTACATCATTTACAGGAAAAGACAGGGAGGCAGTACTATCTGTACAACATCATTCACAGGAGAGACAGGGAGGCAGTATTATCAATACCTACATCATTTACAGGGGTAGACAGGGAGGCAGTACTATCTGTACCTACATCATTTACAGGAGAGACAGGGAGGCAGTATTATCTATACCTACATCATTTACAGGGGAAGACGGAGACAGTAATATCTAAACCTACATCATTTTAATAGAGAAATGGGGAGGTAGTACTATCTGTACAACATCATTTATAGGGGAGACAGGGAGGCAGTACTATCTGTACCCACATCATTTACAGGGAGAGACAAGGAGGCAGTACTATCTGTACCTACATCATTTACATGGAGAGAACAGGGAGGTAGTACTATCCATACCCACATCATTTACATGGAGAGAACAGGGAGGCAGTACTATCTGTACCTACATCGTTTACTGGGAGAGACAGGGAGACAGTACTATCTGTACCCACATCATTTACAGGAGGGACAGGGATGCAGTACTTATCTGTACCTATATCATTCAGCCATCTTCTCCCCCAAAACAGCTTCCCCTTCCCCATTGAGTTGCAGCCTATCCCTGCGATAGAGGACTTTGGACGTGTACTTTGTGTTCTCCTATGATCATGTTTCAATTTACATTAAGTAATAAAGGAAAGTAAATTACATTACATAAAACACATCATTACTCACCTAGTCCTAAACCTTAGTTTTAGTGTTTTTTGTTAACAACTGCATACACAATTCTGTAGGTGTCAGAAGTGAAATCTCCCAGCATTCCTTGCTGGTTCAGTCAGCCTCTTGTCATCTAAAGGGGGAGACAATGAGATCAGTGCAATCAGAGCCAACAATATGTACAGGGAGGCAGTATTATCTATACCTACATCATTTACAGGGGTAGACAGGGAGGCAGTACTATCTGTACCTACATCATATACAGGGGAAGACAGGGAGGCGCAGTAATATCTAAACCTACATCATTTTAATAGAGAAATGGGGAGGTAGTACTATCTTTACCTACATCATTTATAGGAGAGACAGGGAGGCAGTACTATCTGTGCCTATATCATTTACAGTGGGAGACAGGAAGGCAGTACTATCTGTACCTACATCATTACTGATTGAGACGGGGAGGCAGTACTATCTGTACAACATTATTTACAGGAGAGACAGGGAGGCAGTGTTAACTGTACCCACATCATTTAAAGGAGAGACAGGAAGGCAGTACTATTTGTACCTATAACATTTACAGGGGGGACAGGGAGGCAGTGCTATCTGTACCTACATCATTTACAGGGGGAGACAGAGAGACAGTACTATCTGTACCCACATCATTTACAAGGGAGAGACAGGGAGGCAGTACTATCTGTACCTATATCATTTACAGGGGGAGACAGGGAGGTAGTTACTATCTGTACCTATATTATTTTCATGGAGAGATGGGGTGCCAGTACTATCTGTACCTACATCATTTACAGGAAGAGACAGGGAGGCAGTACTATCTGTACCTACATCTTTTATAGGGGGAAACAAGGAGGCAGTATTATCTGTATCTACATAATTTATAATAAGAGAAAGGGAGGTAGTACTATCTGTACCTACATCATTTACAAAGAGAAAGGGAGGTAGTACTATCTGTACCTACATCATTTACAAAGAGAGACAGGGAGGTAGTACTATCTGTGCCTACATTATTTACTGCTAGAGACATTGAGGCAGTACTGTCTGTACCTGCATCATTCACAGGGGGAGACAGGGAGTCGGTATTATCTGTACCTACATCATTTTCATGAAGAAACGTGGAGGTGGTACTATCTGTACCTACATCATTTACAGAAAGAGACTGTAAGGCAATACTATCTGTACTTACAACATTTGGGAGGTAGTACTATCTGTACACACATCATTTACAGGAGAGAAAGAGAGGCAGTACGATCTGTACTTATATCGTTTTCAAGGGAGTAAAGGGGAGGTAGTACTATCTGTACTTAAATCATTTACAGAGGGAGACAGGGAGGCAGTACTCTCTGTACCTACATCATTTACAGGGGGGGACAGGGAGGCAGTACTATCTGTACCTACATGATATAACAGGGGAAGACAGGGAGGCAGTAATATCTGTATAACATCATTTACAGGGGGAGACAGGGAGTCGGTACTATCTGTACCTACATCATTTACTAAGAGAGACAGAGAGATAGTACTATCTGTACCTACATCATTTACAGGAAGAGAAAGAGAGGAAGTACTATCTGTACTTCCATCATTTACAGAGGGAGACAGGGAGGCAGTACTCTCTGTACCTACATCATTTACAGGGGCAGACAGGAAGGTAGTACTATCTGTACCCACATCATTTTCATGGAGAAATGGGGAGGTAGTACTTTCTGTACAACATCATTTACAGGAAAGACAGGGAGGCAGTACTATCTGTACCTACATCATTTACAGGGAGAGATTGGGAGGCAGTACTATCTGTATTTACATCATCTACAAGAAAAGAACAGGGGGGCAGTACTAATCTGTACCTACATCATTTGCTAGGAGAGACAGGGAGGCAGTACTATATGTACCTACATCATTTCAAGGACAGACAGGAAGGCAGTACTATCGGTACCCACATTATTTACAGGAGAGAAAGAGAGGCAGTACTCTCTGTACCTATGTCATTTTCATAGATAGATGGGGAGGCAGTGTTATCTGTACCTAACATTTACAGGGCAAGACAGGAAGGCAGTACTATCTGTACCTACATCATTTACAGGAAGAGACAGGGAGGCAGTACTATCTGTAACTACATCATTTTCATGGAGAAACGCGGATGTAGTACTATCTGTTACAACGTCATTCACAGGAGAGACAGGGAGGCAGTACTATCTGTACCCCACGTCATTTACAAGAGAGAAAGAGAGGCAGTACTTTCAGTACCTATATAATTCACAGGGGAGACAAGGAGGCAGTACTATCTGAATTATATCATTTTCATGGAGAGATGGTAGGCGTACTACTGTACATACATCATTTACAGGGAGAGACAGGGGGCAG
>ONZH01003456.1:0-37457 GCA_900303285.1 Rhinella marina
GCACATGCCTCAATTAAGTTTATTAACCCTTTCATGACCAAGGGTCATTGATGCCCCAATGTCCAGGTCAAAATTTTCAGTCATGCTATGCACAGTTTTAAATAATAATATCTTTACAAGTGCTTTGCATATCATACTGTTTTGACTTTATTTTTCCAAAACACATAGGGTATTTATTTTCTTGACTGATTTCATAAATTACTATGTTTTTTTTTATTATTATGAGCAGAGAAATAGCGAAAAAAGGCATTTTTTTTACCTTTTTTTGTTAATTTGGTCACTACACTCCCTTAATTAGTAGTATAAATGCAAATATTGATACCAAAATATATTACCTTACTGATCTGGACTTAGAGAATATCTGAATTGTGTACGTCGCCCACTCCCAGGGCACTTTATGGTGCCCACAAGTAAAGGCACACCTTTCAGCTTCAAAGTGCTATTTTTTCCATAGGCCATTAGATAGCAGCATGTTGTCTTTGCAGTGGCCCTATGCAGCCAAAACATAAAACATCACCTGAAAAGGACACTACTGAGTAAAATAGACATGTCAAAGTATTCAACCAAGGGTATATTGTAAAATTGCCATTTTCAATTTTTTTTCCACTTTTTGTTGAAAGATGGAACAAAAAATAAAAAAATGGCATTTTTTCACTTTGCTGCTAATTTAACCCAAATTACTGCAAATATGCTGCAAGCTATCAAGAAATAGCACCCCAATATTAATTCAGGAAACACTCCTGCTTAAAAAGACACCCCAATTGTGTACGTCGCCCACTCCCAGAGCACTTTATGGCGCCCACAAGTAAAGGCACACCTTTCAGCTTCAAAGTGCCATTTTTTCCATAGGCCATTAGATAGCAGCATGTTGTCTTTGCAGTGGCCCTATGACGCCAAAACATAAAAAATCACCTGAAAAGGACACTACTGAGTAAAATAGACAATGCAACATATTCAACAAGGGGTTTATTGTAAATGCACATAAAAAAACTGCATTTTTTCACTATGCTGCTTATTCAGCTCAAACTGCAAAAACATAAATACACCCTATTACAGCCCTATGTGTACCAAAAAGTGAACAGCAATATCATTTATTTTCAGCAAGAAAATTTAAAAGCGTGCCTGTGTATGATACACTTTAAAACAGTCTCCAATACACAGTGGTGGTAGAGAGGGGCAGTCAGGGCAAAAGTATCTGGTATCTCTTCTGATGCCTCGTTTTGTGCAGACTCTGCACCTTCTTTGTGGATGCCTTTTGTTGAGTGTTGGGGGTATAGATGCAATGAAGTGTCTTTCGACTAATCTCCTAATTTCTTCTGATTCCAGTGGTAGGGTGGGTTCTCCAACGGGGTACATTAATTTTTCAATAACTTTTTCTTGATACCAAAGAAATTTTTGCATTCCCCCAGACTGTTTGAAAAGCACATACGAGTTGTACATTGCCATCTGTAGCAAATAGATGGCTAACTTTTTATACCATACATATGACTTGCGCATTACTTCGTATGGCTTGAGTACCTGGTCAGACAGCTCAGTGCCCCCCATGTATTTATTGTACTCAATAATGCAAGTCGGTTTTTGCTTATCCGTGGTTGACCCCCTTTCTCTTACTGGCACTGTGGCTTCAGTGTGAATTGTACTTAGCATAAGAACGTCTTTTCTGTCCTTGTAGCGTAGTGCCAGCAGGTTGCCACTACGAAGGGCATCAGATTCTCCTCTTTTGAGCTTTTTTGCCAGCAGGGACTGAGGAAAGCCTCTGCGATTTCGCCTGAATGTGCCACATGCTCCCGTATTTGCCTCTTGCAGGCTCTGGAAAAGGGGAATGCTGGTATAATAATTGTCAAAAAATAATTTGTACCCCTTCTGTAAGAGTGGACACATTAGTTCCCAAACAACTTTCGCGTTTGTTCCTAGACCAGCTGGGCATCCTTCGGGGTTGAGCTCGCTGTCTCTCCCTTGATACACACGAAATGCAGAAGTGTACCCTGTTGTGCTTTCACACAGTTTGTAAAGTTTTATTCCATATCTGGCCCGCTTGGATGGAAGATCTTGTTTGAAATGTAACCTTCCTTTAAATTTAACTGGTGACTCATTAACGGATACGTTTTCAGAGGGGGTATATAAAGCTAAACATTTTTCAGATAAATAATTTAAAAGTGGCCTAATTTTATATAAACGATCATAATCCGGAGAAGTGGTTGAGGGGCACTGACTGTTGTCGTTGAAATGAAAGAATTTGAGGAGAAGTTCATACCGGTATCTGGACATAACTGTAGAAAAACTTGGGGTGCTATGGATGGGATTTGCCTCCCAATAAGAACGTATGGTAGGTTTCTTTACGATCCCCATAGCTAGCGTTAAGGCCAAAAATCTTTTCATTTCACCCACATTTGTGGGAGTCCATTGTCCAGACCGGGTATAGTAAGAGGAGGGGTTATTTGAAATGTATTGAGCACCATATAAATTAGTTTCTCTTACAAAGAGCTCAAGAAGGTCGTCTGTTATAAACAGATGAAAAAACTGTAGTGGTTCAAATCCTGTTACATCCACCGTAATACCCGGTACAGCATTAAATTGTGGGACAAACGGGATGCCTGTACTTGGGGGTTGCCAATTCAGAGAGGCAACTTCAGGGAGGATTTCAGGCACTTGTGCCTCTCTGCTAGAAGTTGGTACATCTCTGGTGGTAGCTATGTCAGGATTGGGCACATCTCTGCTGGTGGAAGGCGCGTCAGGGCTTGGTGCACCTGTTGTTGGCACTTCTCTGCTGGTGGTAGGCATGTCAGCATTTTGCGGTTTGGTGGTCCTGCACCTTTTTGATGGTCCAGCGTGCACACTGCTGTCAGAGGTCTCTGTGTCGCTCTCATCAAAACCGCAGAAACTAACATCACTATCGCTGTTATCAGACAGCTCACTTTCTACGCACAACAGTTCATAAGCCTCTTCTGCAGAGAACACTTTCTCAGACATATTTCTGAAAAAATTTTTAAAAAATAACTATCAGCTAACTATCAGCTAACACACTATTATTTATTCTCTATTCAACTATATTAGGACGGATTAAAACGGAAGGTGTTCATTTTGATTTCCGTTATACCATTTCTGTTATTTTCCATTATAACCATGTTATACGGATATCAAAAGCCTTTCACCTAATTAGCGCTATGTGACTTGATCAGTTATTTTTATCAGTTATTTTGAGCCAAAACAAGGTCTGGGTCAAAAACACAGAACAGGAGCAGATCTTTCCATTACACCTTATCTCTGTGGAGGCTTCACTACTGGTTTTGGCTGACAATCACTGATGGAAATAACTGATCAACTAACTAATGTGTGAACAAAGCCTTACAAAAATGAAACAGGAGTGACTGGGTGCATTCCATGTCTGTATGTCCACATATCCATTCCGCAAAAACAAGAAATAAAACATATCCCGTTCTTGTCTGTTTTGCGGGCAAGAACAGACATTGTTACAAATGGATACGCAAAAAAAAAAAAATGGATGCACAGGTGTCACAGGTGTTTTTTTTTTTTTTTTGCGGATCCAAATTTTTTTTGCGGTCATGTGAATGAGCCCTGAAATTGGATATGGTGCCACTTCCTTTTCTACTCTAAAGCCTCATTCACATGTCTGTGTTCCACGCATGTGTGCAGAATGGCATCCGTGTTTCATGGATCACTAGAAAGAATCATGAAAGGATGCATCACTGACCACATTTTCTCAATTTGAGTACGGACATAGATGTGTGGAAAAAGCAGTGTCACTATAGGGCGGCACTTTTTTCTCTTTATCTGGATGTGACGCTGCTTCTTTTCATATATATATATATATATATATATATATATATATATAATATTGTACACCATATATATGAAAAAAGCAGTGTCACATCCAGATAAAGTGAAAAAAGTAGCGTCCTTTATTCTGAAATATCACTATAGGGCGGCACTTTTTTCTCTTTATCTGGATGTGACGCTGCTTTTTTTCATATATATATAATATTGTACACCATATATATGAAAAAAAGCAGTGTCACATCCAGATAAAGTGAAAAAAGTGGTGCCACTTATGTGTATATATATATTCTATATGTTTTTTTTTCCCTACCTGTCTGGTTTGGGCAAATAGTTATATTGTAGGTAATATATATATATATATATACTATGTATATAGATATATGGTGGTGCTTCACTGTATCTTCTTCACTCCTTCTTCACTAGATCGCGATGTGAAGTGAAGAAGGAGGAAGGAGGGGGAGGCTGAACCAGGAGGAGGAGCTGGGGGTAATTGTGAGTGGTCCACATATGTTCTTCTGCCCAGAAACCGATCCTATAGGTTCGGTTATTGCTGGGCAGAAGAACGATCACACTGTGCTAGGCTGTGAGCATCTGCCTGAGGAGCGCTGCAGCGCATGCAGCTCCAGACAGTCCACACTGAGATCGCGCACCAGGGCGCGCTGGGGAGCGGGGCAACATCGGGGGTGGCAGCAGCATCATGGGCACCATCTGGGGGCACAGAGGACATAACGGGGACATATATTTTTGGCACATTTATGCCTGATTTCAGGCTCTGATCTGCAGATCAGAGCCTGAAACCGGCATTTTTACACTAGCGCGATCCCATTGGTTTGTCTGCACAGACTAACCAATGGGAGCGATCGTGGGCAGGGGACCACTCCGATTGGTCCCTTGCCGACATTACCGGGCTCTGCACTGTCCGTGACAGCGGCAGTGCAGAGAGAGAAGCTTTAATCTAAGCGCTTTGCAGCGCTTAGATTAAAGAGCAGCCAGAACGTTTATACACGTGCTATCTGCACGAGGTATGTGCAGATAGGACGTATATAGCCGTATGGCTGACGTCAAGGGGTTAAATACGTTTATTAAAATAATTGAAAAACATGCGTTCAACTAATAAAACGTACATATAACCGCCATTTAATGTAGCAATATCCTAGATACAATTCATATACAATGAAAATTGCAGTACAGAAATACATGTATATGAAATAATGCTGCGAGCCCAGCAGCTTATATGTAATATACATGGAACCAACAATTATCTCTTTCTCTTAATATTATAAAAATGAGTGTCTGTCTGTCTGTCTGTCTGTCCGTCTGTCTGTTTGTTCTCTATGCGCGACCAAACTACTGGACCGATTTTCACCAAATTGTGCCCGGGAAGGTTTTAGACCAGGTCTCATCTCTCTAGGACATAACGTTCCCGAGATATTCCCAAAATATGACCTGCATTAGCCAATATTAGCCTGACAGCATTGGTTTTAAAACCCAACTGCCATTCTCTGCACAGACACACACAGGGAGGGCAGGTTTCCATAACAACACAGCCAGGTAATTAGTAGCCAGCTGAGGATCTCAGGTAACAATCCAGTCATTTCTATTCAATGCTTTAAAGGGGCAGAGCGCTGTGGATGACACTGTTAAAGGGGTATTCCGGTTACCATAAATATAACTTATGTTTTAGACTAATTTTAGACTATGACCGTTTAGTAGTAAATCTTCCACTGCTACCCATTGCGTGTCTTCATAAATTACCATGGCACCGAACTGTGATTCACACCACTCTCAAAAGAAGGACTTACAACATCTGCTCCAGGTTTCACTAAGCCACACCCAGACTCTGTCAGGCCACACCCCCTTCCCCCTCCGCAGCCAATGGGGATTGAAAAAATGAATGTAAAAATAAACTTCTGTCAGCTGCAGGGGTGGGAGGGTGAGTTTCTCTCTGCAACAACACACAGAAACATTAGATGAAATAGACTAATATTAGACTACTACCGTTCAGTAGTAATAAAAGATGTTTTCTTCCACTAAAAGGACTTAAAAACAACACCCCCCAAGGTCCCGCTAAACCACGCCCCGGTCAAGCCACACCCTCTCCCACTCCGCAGCCAATGGGGATTAAAAAAAAGAAGGTAAAAATCAACTTCTGTCAGCTACAGGAATGGGTGGGAAGGAGACTTTCTCTCTGCAATAACACACACACAATCATTAAATGAAATAGATTAAATATACCCGTGCGAAGCAATATTTTCTTCCACTGCTACCCACTGTGTTTCCTCAAATTACCATGGCATTGACCTATAATTTAGGCCACCCTGAAAAGAAGGACCTAACAGCACCCCCTCCCCCAAGGTCCCGGTAAACCACGCCCCCGACCCAGTCAGGTCATGCCCTCTCCCACTCCGCAGCCAATGGGGATTGAAAAAATGAAGGTAAAAATCAATGCGGAAAAATGAAGGTAAAATCAACTTCTGTCAGCTGCATTGACTTTCTCTCTGCAACGACACACAGTTCGTTGTAAGGCAGTCAATAATTAGCGCAAAAAGTGCAATGTGCAAATATCTTTCTTATAATGCGATTAAATTAGTGGCCACACTTGAGCATTGATAATCCTATAAAGGTAGAGTTCCATATTATAAGGTGACGCTGGCAATATCTCACACTACAGGTAACAACAGGTAATATTGTACTTTACCGATTCTTATAGCCGTATGTGAATTACAACTTGGAGTGTCCTGCAGCAGCGAGGAAATACTTTGATTCAGACACAGTTCTTCAGCTGTGAATATAGTTGTGCTTCGTGGTGATCTTTGGTCTGCTGAGCGCTTTAGTTCCACAGTCTGTTATATTATGAATAGCTGAAGCAGCTCAGTACACTTTGATTTGGGCACGGCTCTTCAGTGCTTCCTTGTGATCTTTGGTCTGCTAAGTGCCTAAGGGTGGGTTCACATATGTGTTGTCGACAGGACTTTTTTTACTGCAAAGAAAAAAGGGGGTCAGTCAGCACATCCCAGTGTGCAGGTGCGCGCTGCCATGGCTAGATACACAAAGGAAAAAAAATATATATACAATGCAACAGCACTCTGCAAACCAAATAAAGTACAAAAATGCTACAGTAATAGAAAATATTCTGGTGCTAATGCTACGCTTGTTTAGTAAATTTGAGATTCTTGGCAAATATATAAACGTCAAGGCGATCTCAGTAAGACGGGAACCTAACACTAAATGCCACTAAATGCTACCTGTTATGTATGTGCCATAGCGGCCACTATAAAATTCAGGGAGTGCAGGTTCCACATGCATGCTGGGTCCACTCTGCTTTAATATTTTCTATTACTATGGCATTTTTCTATTACTATGGCATTTTTGTACTTTATTTGGTTTGCAGAGTGCTGTTGCATTGTATATATATTTTTTTCCTTTGTGTATCTAGCCATGGCAGCGCGCACCTGCACACTGGGATGTGCTGACTGACCCCCTTTTTTCTTTGCAGTTTGTACTGGAAGTGTGGCTACTCCATTTAGTCGTGCACTTCCGACCAGCCTGTCTGCCCCATAGGCTGGTTTTAATTAGTAGTCACAGGAATTATCTGTTAAAACATAGCCTTTAATGTATTCAGTAAAATAAATAACTGGTCAAATATATAGAAAAGGAAGAAAATAATAGAGTGGGATATCCTATTCCGTAATGGATAGAGGGGGCATCAGATAATCGCTAAGTTGGAGATTATCGGTACTACTGGTTGTCACGTACCAGAGCTGTGATATTTGCTTTTAATTAGTGTAAGGGCTCATGCACACAAACATTGCATGTGTGCATTCCGTTTCCATATGTCCGTATTTCCGTTCCGCAAAAAGTAGAACATGTCCTATTATTGCCGCATTACGGACAAGGATAGTACTGTTCTATTAGGGGCCAGCTGTTCCATTCCACAAAATACGGAATGCACACGGACGTCATCCATATTTTTGCGGATCCGTTTTTGCGGACCGCAAAATGCATACGTTCGTGTGCATGAGCCCTAAGTATAAAGCTGTAGCCTGCTCTCCTTGCATTCACTGGAAGCCTTTTGGCACCAGGAGAGGTATCAGTGGACTTTCATTGTATTCAGTGGTAGTCATCTGGCATCAGGTGAAGTATAGAGTGGGCTCGGCATGCATGTTGGTACCTGCATTCACTGGATTTAATGGAGGCCATTCTGGCACCAAATATGATAAAAAGCAGAGTGGACCCAGCATGCATGTGAACCTGCACTCCCTGAATTTTATAGTGGCACATACGTTAACAGGTAGCATTTAGTGTTAAGTTCCCGTCTTACTGAGATCGCCTTAACGTTTGGCAGACGGGCCCAAATAATTTTGTATAAAATATATTTGCCAAGAATCTCAAATTTACTAAACAAGCGTAGCATTAGCACCAGAATATTTTCTATTACTATGGCATGTTTGTACTTTATTTGGTTTTCAGAGTGCTGTTGCATTGTATACGGTATATTTTTTTTTTCCTTTAGGACTTTTTTTACTTCACAACGGAACAAGAAGGAACCATTATTTGTGCCCATAGAACTTTATTAGAATAGATCAAAACGGAATGCCTCTAAAGGGATCCATTTTGCATTTCATTCTTAAATTCCATTATATTCCGTTATAGCCCTATTATAATGGTACGGTATAATGGAATATACAACACATACTGTATGTTAACCCACCCATAGTTCTACAGGTCTAATGTATCATGGAAAGCCGGAGCAGCTTAGCACATGGGCAAAAATCCAGTTAGTAGATTTCAAATAAATACATCTGATGGTAGTATCAGCATTACTATATATATATATATATATATATATATATACACTCACCGGCCACTTTATTAGGTACACCATGCTAGTAACGGGTTGGACCCCCTTTTGCCTTCAGAACTGCCTCAATTCTTCGTGGCATAGATTCAACAAGGTGCTGGAAGCATTCCTCAGAGATTTTGGTCCATATTGACATGATGGCATCACACAGTTGTCGCAGATTTGTCGGCTGCACATCCATGATGCGAATCTCCCGTTCCACCACATCCCAAAGATGCTCTATTGGATTGAGATCTGGTGACTGTGGAGGCCATTTGAGTACAGTGAACTCATTGTCATGTTCAAGAAACCAGTCTGAGATGATTCCAGCTTTATGACATGGCGCATTATCCTGCTGAAAGTAGCCATCAGATGTTGGGTACATTGTGGTCATAAAGGGATGGACATGGTCAGCAACAATACTCAGGTAGGCTGTGGCGTTGCAACGATGCTCAGTTGGTACCAAGGGGCCCAAAGAGTGCCAAGAAAATATTCCCCACACCATGACACCACCACCACCAGCTTGAACCGTTGATACAAGGCAGGATGGATCCATGCTTTCATGTTGTTGACGCCAAATTCTGACCCTACCATCCGAATGTCGCAGCAGAAATCGAGACTCATCAGACCAGGCAACGTTTTTCCAATCTTCTACTGTCCAATTTCGATGAGCTTGTGCAAATTGTAGCCTCAGTTTCCTGTTCTTAGCTGAAAGGAGTGGCACCCGGTGTGGTCTTCTGCTGCTGTAGCCCATCTGCCTCAAAGTTCGACGTACTGTGCGTTCAGAGATGCTCTTCTGCCTACCTTGGTTGTAACGGGTGGCAATTTGAGTCACTGTTGCCTTTCTATCAGCTCGAACCAGTCTGCCCATTCTCCTCTGACCTCTGGCATCAACAAGGCATTTCCGCCCACAGAACTGACGCTCACTGGATGTTTTTTCTTTTTCGGACCATTCTCTGTAAACCCTAGAGATGGTTGTGCGTGAAAATCCCAGTAGATCAGCAGTTTCTGAAATACTCAGACCAGCCCTTCTGGCACCAACAACCATGCCACGTTCAAAGGCACTCAAATCACCTTTCTTCCCCATACTGATGCTCGGTTTGAACTGCAGGAGATTGTCTTGACCATGTCTACATGCCTAAATGCACTGAGTTGCCGCCATGTGATTGGCTGATTAGAAATTAAGTGTTAACGAGCAGTTGGACAGGTGTACCTAATAAAGTGGCCGGTGAGTGTATATATATATATATATATATATATATATATATATATATATTAAAACAAAGAGACAAATCGGAGAAAAAAGTTTGATGGGGGGAGCTGATGGCACACAGGACTGATGGCACTGGGGGGAGCTGATGGCACAGAGGACTGATGGCACTGAGGGGAGTTTATGGCGCGGGTGGCTGATTGCACAGAGGACTGATGGCATTGGGGGAGCTGATGGCACTGGAGGGAGCTGATTGCAGGGGGGCTAATGGCACAGAAGACTGATGGCACTGGGGGAGCTGATGGCACGGGAGGAGTAATGACAAGGGGGTCTGATGATGGCCCGGGGGTCTGATGAGTTTTTATGGAGGAAAATGTTCTTTTAATGTTTACTTCTTAGTAGAGTACTTGATTAATCATTGAATTAATTAATAGAATACTTGATTCTGAAATCAATCGATAGCTGCAGCCCTGTTACCAACAAATGTTACATCATTGGCCAAGGAAGAGGCCACAGCACTGTTGAAGCATTGTGGCCTTTTCAAACAGCTAATCAGGAGGGATGCTGGGAGTTGGACTCCCACCAATCAGGTATCAATGATCTACCCTTTGGATAGGCCATGAATATCAAAATCTCCTTTATGTAACATAGCTTTGAATACTGTTATAGCACTCATTATGATGGCTGTCAGCTTTGCTGAGGTAGCTGGAATAAATTGCATATTGTCTATTGTCTTCTTCTAGCTGTAAAAGGACCTGGCACTAAACTAGTTGAATATTTGAGTTTTTTTTTTGCTTTTGCATTTTCATTTTTCTTGCCTGCCTTCACAGAGACATGACATTTTTATTTTCCGGTTCACACAGTCGTATGAGGGTTGGATTTGTGAGGGACAAGTTCTACATTCTAATGCCACCATTTAATATGGCATACAATGTAGTGGGAAGAAGGAAAAAAATCCAAATCAGATGTAATTGAAAAAAATAAATGCAATTCTGACAGTTTTATGTGATTAGTAACTAGGTGGCAAAACTGATCTGTGTCATAGTTTGTTCTCTAAGTCAGTATGATTACAATAACACCACATACAGTACAGACCAAAAGTTTGGACACACCTTCTCATTCAAAGAGTTTTCTGTATTTTCATGACTATGAAAATTGTAGATTCACACTGAAGGCATCAAAACTATGAATTAACACATGTGGAATTATATACTTAACAAAAAAGTGTGAAACAACGGAAAATATGTCTTATATTCTAGGTTCTTCAAAGTAGCCACCTTTTGCTTTGATTACTGCTTTGCACACTCTTGGCATTCTCTTGATGAGCTTCAAGAGGTAGTCACCTGAAATGGTATTCCAACAGTCTTGAAGGAGTTCCCAGAGATGCTTAGCACTTGTTGGCCCTTTTGCCTTCACTCTGCGGTCCAGCTCACCCCAAACCATCTCAATTGGGTTCAGGTCTGGTGACTGTGGAGGCCAGGTCATCTGGCGTAGCACCCCATCACTCTCCTTCTTGGTCAAATAGCCGTTACACAGCCTGGAAGTGTGCTTGGGGTCATTGTCCTGTTGATAAATAAATGATGGTCCAACTAAACGCAAACTGGATGGAATAGCATGCCGCTGCAAGATGCTGTGGTAGCCATGCTGGTTCAGTATGCCTTCAATTTTGAATAAATCCCTAACAGTGTCACCAGCAAAGCACCCCCACACCATCACACCTCCTCCTCCATGCTTCACGGTGGGAACCAGGCATGTAGAGTCCATCCGTTCACCTTTTCTGCGTCGCACAAAGACAAGGTGGTTGGAAGCAAAGATCTCAAATTTGGACTCATCAGACCAAAGTACAGATTTCCACTGGTCTAATGTCCATTCCTTGTGTTCTTTAGCCCAAACAAGTCTCTTCTGCTTGTTGCCTGTCCTTAGCAGTGGTTTCCTAGCAGCTATTTTACCATGTAGGCCTGCTGCACACAGCCTCATCTTAACAGTTGTTGTAGAGATGTGTCTGCTGCTAGAACTCTGTGTGGCATTGACCTGGTCTCTAATCTGAACTGCTGTTAACCTGCGATTTCTGAGGCTGGTGACTCGGATGAACTTATCCTCTGTAGCAGAGGTGACTCTTGGTCTTCCTTTCATGGGGCGGTCCTCATGTGAGCCAGTTTCTTTGTAGCGCTTGATGGTTTTTGCAACTGCACTTGGGGACACTTTCAAAGTTTTCCCAATTTTTCGGACTGACTGGCCTTCATTTCTTAAAGTAATGATGGCCACTTGTTTTTCTTTACTTAGCTGCTTTTTTCTTGCCATAATACAAATTGTAACAGTCTATTCAGTAGGACTATCAGCTGTGTATCCACCTGACTTCTGCCCAACACAACTCATGGTCCCAACCCCATTTATAAGGCAAGAAATCCCACTTATTAAACCTGACAGGGCACACCTGTGAAGTGAAAACCATTTCAGCTGACTACCTCTTGAAGCTCATCAAGAGAATGCCAAGAGTAGAGTGTGCAAAGCAGTAATCAAAGCAAAAGTTGGCTACTTTGAAGGACCTAGAATATAAGACATATTTTCCGTTGTTTCACACTTTTTTGTTAAGTATATAATTCCACATGTGTTACTTCATAGTTTTGATGCCTTCAGTGTGAATCTACAATTTTCATAGTCATGAAAATACAGAAAACTCTTTGAATGAGAAGGTGTGTCCAAACTTTTGGTCTGTACTGTATGTATAGGTTTTTTGGGGTTTTAATACCGAGAAAGAAAAAAAACATCTTCTGACCCCCATAACTTTTTTTATAGTTATGTCTACTGAGCTATGTGGGGTTTCATTTTTTGTGGGACGATCTGTAGTTTATATTGATACCATTTTGGAGTGTGTGTACATTTTTTATCACATTTTATTAACTGTAGCCACCTGCAGGTAAACATAAGAACTGTAGCTCTAATGCACTGGGTCTCTTCAGAGAGACTAAGCATATTAGAATGAAGGACGGGCTTCCATGATCGCCGCACAGAGAGCCAATCTTAACCCAAAAGCGAGTGCTTGACCACTGTGTCTAAAGGGTTAAATGCCTGCAATCAAAACAAAACTATAGCTGATCTTAGGGAGTTCAACTACAAAAAACACCATGAAGTCTCATTTAACACAGCAATCCAAAGTGCAAAGCTCCCTGGGAAACAGTAATATGCAAAATAACCATGAAGCACCAGTTATGGGTCTTCAACACAGTGAAAGCTAGATATCCCTCCAGGGAAGGAAAACCAAGCAAAGGGGTGTCCCCATTACAGAGATCATCAGATCCACTATAAAAAGTGGCCCCTATGTCAAGATCCAGCTCTTTTACAAGATCTTTTATGGCGCCTGCTGCGCTTGACAGCGGGCACCATATTTAAAGACCCTCCCAGCAGCAAACAAAGGTTAAGATCTATTTTCTCTTGCTGCCAAGAGAAACACATGCAGTTCATGGTTGGCATGTGCCTATGACATGCCAATAATGCCTTGTAGTCAGTAGACAATTTGCCTTCTTCATCTTCCTTATCCTTTGATCTTTTAAATAGCAGATGCCAGAGCCATTTGTGTGGGACAAATCTCCAAAGTTTTGTATTTGTTGCTACTTTCAGCACTCAACCTGCTGTGATACTACAACTCCCATCATGTACACATTCTCTGTTGTTATTCTAACTCCCTTAGAAGTGAATGAAGCATTCTGGGAGTTGTAGTTTCTGAGCAGCTGGAGTGCCGGAGGTTGCTGATCCCTGAATTAGTGGGGCTGTGTAGAGGGAAGGAAGGATTCTTTTTAAAGTCTCAGAGTTACTAAAAGTATTAACTCGCAAAATCCTTTTAGGGCAACAAGATTTAATATTTTTTTTACTTGGACGTCATCTGTAAGTAATTATATTAGGAGTAAAGGCTGTCTCATCAACAACACGTCTATAAAAAGGTTCATGTTAATACGCTTCATCAGAGGTACTAATTTTGTCACATGTATGATTTCACAGTTTACCGTGATGTGAAAATTAATTGTGAGTTGGCTTTCACAAAGTAGAACTAATCTTACACTTACTGTGACTCAGTGGTTTGTGTTATATGAACGTATGGAAATGAAATGATGACTCTGTATACTGGCAGAACAATTTCATTCTGAAGATATTCTTTCTCTCACACTCTCTCTTAAATATAAACGCATACACAAATACCACTTTGTTTAATTACAATGAATCCAAGAGTTGCTAATTGGTAAGCTTTTTAAAATGAAACCTTATATATACTCCGGAAATTGCAACACCAAGAAGGAAACGTTGTGGAATTATGGAATTCACAGGATCAATTATGATCATTTTAATGATATGTAAATGATAAAAAATGGACACTGAACATTCAAAACATCTTGATTTATTCAGTATTGAGTATGAGCACTATAAATACGTACACTTACACACCTTGGTATGCTATTAATGAGGTTATTATTGGTTGGCTGAGGAATGATCTGCCATGCTAAACACACTTGGGCACGCAAATCATTAAGATCCGCTGCTGACAGCTCCCTTTGCAAATGCCGACCAATGGTGTTCCGGATGCGCTTAATTTGAGGCAAGTCCAGAGACGCTGCAGGCTATGGTAGCAAATTAAGGTCACATAGGCTGCTCACAGTAGCATGAGCAACATGTGGCCTAACATCGTCCTGTTGAAAAATGGCTACACTTTAAAGTAATGGTTGTACCACTGGTTCCACTACCAAATCATTGTAACGCTGAATTGTTGGTGTACCTGAAATGAATGCTAAAGGGGTCTGTCTACTGTACATTATGCCACCCTTCACCATAATCCCATAGTAGGACAGGTGTGGTATACCCTTGTGAAAGCCTCTTCATGGCATTGCGGTTTCCAGACCAATCTCTGACTAAAAGCGCGACTCATTGCTAAAAAGGACAGGATGGTTTGTGTAGATTTGTGTAGACACTGTCTGCTGCCCTAGGCTTTGGATGTGATGTTCAATTTCACTTGCAGTACAAAATGGATCACTATATGCCATTCTTCTAATCAGATTATCTGTCCGTGCAGAGGTTCACCTCTGTTGACCTCTTGTTGTCATTCCAGTTTGTTGCTGTTCTCCCAATCACTCGGACACAGAAAGATGGACATCTGCTGACATCTAGTCATAGGCGTGTAGAAATCTGTCCCTCTCAGTTTGCAACAAGTGGCAATAACTGGTACGTTGACAAATGAGGCATCGTACAATCATATCTCATGACTTGATCTCATTTTCAAGGTTTCATGTGGCTAAAAAACTCTGCTTTCAATCTTTTTTGCCCCCACATGCCACAGAGTGGAGCATAACCTTATGGCTGGTCCTTCTTGGTGTTGCAATTTCAACATTCAATTTGAGAAGTGTTTATCCAAATAGAAAACTATTTAGAAAACAAAAGATCTATATGAGAGATCATGTTGATCAAACAAGATAAAGCATAAACCTTTTTCTAGCAGAGGGTGTTTATTAGAGATGAGCGAGCACTAAAATGCTCGGGTGCTCGTTATTCGAGTCGAACTTTTCCCGATGCTCGGGTGCTCGTTTCGAATAACGAACCCCATTGAAGTCAATGGGAGACTCGAGCATTTTTGCGGGGGACCAAGGCTCTGCCTAGGGAAGGCTGGGTGAAAACCTGGAAACCTCAGAAAATGATGCAAACACCACAAAATGGACAGGAAACAGCAGGGGCAGCATGCATGGATGCCTCTGAGGCTGCCTAATCCCACCATTACCCCAAATTCTCAGGCAACAGCCTGGTGATTACCCTCATGGCAATTATGCTCACCCAGACCAAGAAAGGCGAGGCAAATACCCATCACATGTTAGGGAAGCACCCAACTAGGTGCAACAAAGGTCCATCACCGCCTGCAGGTGACACCACTGCTCATGCTGGCACTGCAGCTGAAATCAAGTTTAGTATCTGAACTTATCAGGCTGGGGCAAGGAAGTTTCGCTGGAAGAGCCAGAGGAGTGCCCCCTGGGCTAGCGTGTGTGGTGGTGACAACAGCCAGAATGCATTTGGAAATACTCTAGCATCAGCCGGTGCAGTATCGATTCTTCTCAGATTAATACCGTATACGTCCCCTATCTTGGGAACCTATATTTAATGGATATTTCGAACACGGAAAACGGAAAAAGAGCTTGCTCTGGCCAGGGGAGTGTCTTTCCCACTGCAGCTAAGGGGACGTGTCCATGCTCTGCCTATCACAGGTCAGGAGGCAATTAAAAGAAGAACAAAAAAAAACATCAGTACAACATCTAATACGTCCCCTATCCGGGTAAATTGTTTGTAGAGTGGGCCTGTAGGTGGGGGGCAGGCTGGGGGGAAGGAGGTTTCGCTGGAAGAGCCAGAGGAGTGCCCCCTGGGATAGCGTGTGTGGTGGTGACAACAGCCGGATGGAGTTAGAATGACGACACAGGACCCCAACTTAAAAATTTAGCATCAACCGGTACAGTCGTAAATTATGAGATTGATCAAGTGTGGCATGACTTTTTAGATGGAGATTGCATGTGGTCACGTACTCCCTGGAACCCCATAGTCACCCCTTCTCTGATGTGCTAGCCCAGAACATTCTCTGCCCCAATTCGCAAGACCTTTTGCTGTTTCCGTGTGCTGACAGTGGTGATTTACCAGTGTTGTCTGAGGAGGTGGTGGACAATGGCGAGACACAGTTGTCGGGGGGTGAGGTAGTTGTATGGGAAGCAAGTTACAGTGGGGACTCCATGGGGGGGACTTTCTCATGATAGGACAGATTCAACTTGGGTGGATCAGGCACAGGAACAGATTAATTTTTTGGGGGGTTTAGTTAACCTTTATTTAGCAAAAATAACCACAGAGATATTTATTCGTTATCTTCTCTGCGCAGTCTGGCGTTGGGGTTCCTCACTCTGATGGCGAGCTGTGCCACTCTCTCCACAATAGTCTGTGCGTTCTTAGATGGAGACTTTGTCGGCGATTTCAGTACAGAAGGACTTGTTGCTCATCCACAGAACCTCGTCCTCCTTGACATTGTGGACAAGGAATTTGCGGGCGGACCAGGAATTTGCGGAACCCTGTGAGCAGCATGTGTTTGGTCTTCTACTTGCTACCATATCCAATGTTGGGCAATATAGATTCGTAAGTAATATTATTTTTCACACCTATCCCAAAAATAAAAATGTATGCAGTATGCGCAAATAAAACTTGGAACTGAAATTGGAGAGAGGGCCTGTAGGTGGACCTCCGGAAAAATTGTTTGAATAGAGGGCCTGTAGGTGGACCTCTGGAAAAATTGTTTGAATAGAGGGTCTGTAGGGGGCCCTCCTGAAAAATTGTTTGAAGAGAGAACCTGTAGGGGGCCCTCCTGAAAAACTGTGCTAAAAGAGTGCCAGTTGGACCTCTAAAAAATGGCGTTTTTTGGGTCAGCGTTAGGCAAAGACGATATGGAGGAGGAGGAGGAGTAGAGAAGAGGAGTAGAAAAGAGGAATCGGATACATAAGTTATTTAAATCTTTAGTTGCTTTCCCCCGGAGGAGATTTGAATTCCGGTGAAATCCAGGCTTTGTTCATTTTAATAAGCGTCAGCCTGTCAGCGCTGTCAGTTGACAGGCGTGTACGCTTATCGGTGATGACGCCACCAGCTGCACTGAATACCCGCTCTGACAGCACGCTAGTGGCAGGGCAGGCCAGCACCTCCAAGGCGTACAGCGCCAGTTCAGGCTACGTGTCCAGCTTTGAAACCCAGTAGTTGTATGGAGCAGAGTGATCGCTACGGACGTTGGTATGGTCAGCTAGGTACTCCCTCACCATCTTTTTGTACAGCTCCCCCCTACTCTGCCTAGACTGGGGACAGGTGACAGTGTCTTGCTCGGGTGACATAAAACTGGCAAAGACCTTGGAGAGCGTTCCCCTGCCAGTGCTGGACAAGCTGCCTGCTCGCCTCCTCTCCCCCGCTACTTGGCCCACAGAACCATGCCCTCTGCCGCTAGCGGCGTCAGATGGGAAGAATTGTTTCAGCTTGTGCACCAGGGCCTGTTGATACCTATTCACTTTCATACTCCTTTCCTCTGCAGGGATGAGAGTGGAAAGGTTCTGCTTGTACCGTGGGTCCAGGAGAGTGAAAACCCAGTAATCGGTGTTTGAAAAAATTCTTCTAACGCGAGGGTCACGGGATAGGCAGTCTAACATGAAGTCTGCCATGTGCGCCAGAGTCCCAACAATCAAGAATTCCCTCTCCTCACAGACCTGACTCTCCATTTCCTCCTCCTCCTCCTCCAAGTCCTCCTCTTCAGCCCATACATGCTCAAGAGTTAAGGACTGAGCACTGGTACCCTCTACTGTCTCGCCGACATTCTCCTCCTCTTCCTCCTCATCCTCATCCCCCTCCTCCGATACGCGCTAAGACCGGAGGGTGCTCTGGCTATCAAGCGACGTATCTTCCTCCACCGTCTCTTGTGACAAGAGCAAAGCTTCCGACTTGATGCTGAGCAGTGATTTTTTTTCAACAGGCAAAGCAGCGGGATGGTGAGGCTGATAATGGCGGCATCGCCGCTAACCATCTGTGTTGACTCCTCAAAGTTGCTCAACACCTGGCAGATATCAGACATCCACATCCACTCCTCATTGTAGACTTGAGGAATCTGAGAGACCTGACTACTAGTTCTGGTGGAAGATGACATCTGGCAGTCTACAATCGCTCTGCGCTGCTGGTAAACTCTGGATAACATGTTTAATCTGGAATTCCATCTCGTGGGCACGTCGCACAACAGTCGGTGAGCGGGCAGTTGTAGGCGGCGCTGCGCTGCCCTGAGAGTGGCAGCATCTGTGGCCGACTTGCGGAAATGCGCACAGATGCGGCGCACCTTGGTGAGCAAATCAGACAGATTGGGGTATGTCTTGAGGAACTGTTGAACAATTAGGTTGAACACGTGGGCCAGGCATTACTCATGTGTCAGTCTGCCGAGATGCAGAGCCGCCACCAGGTTACGCCCGTTGTCACACACAACCATGCCTGGCTTGAGGTTCAGCGGTGCCAGCCACACATCGGTCTGCGCCGTGATGCCCAGTAACAGCTCTTGGGCAGTGTGCCTTTTGTCACCTAAGCTCAGCAGTTTGAGCACCACCTGCTGGCGCTTACCCACGGCACTGCTGCTGTGCCTAGAGCTACCGACTGAAGGCACCGTGCCCACGGATGGTAATTCGGTGGAGGAGGAGGAGGGGTCGGAGGAGGAGGAGGCATAGTACGTCTGAGAGACCGTGACTGAGGTAGGCCCCGCAATCCTCGGTGTTGGCAGTACATGAGCGGCCCCAGGGTCAGTCTCGGTCCCAGCCTCCACCAAGTTAACCCAATGTTCCGTCAGTGAGATATAGTGTCCCTGCCCGGCAGCACTTGTCCACGTGTCCGTGGTTAGGTGGACCTTATCACTAACTGCGTTGGTCAGGGCACGGATGATGTTCTGTGACACGTGCTGGTGTAGGGCTGGGACGGCACATCGGGAAAAATAGTGGCGGCTGGGGACGGAATACCGAGGGGCAGCCACCGACATGAGATTTCGAAAGGCCTCGGTCTCCACCAGCCTATAGGGCAGCATCTCCAGGCTAAGCAATTTGGAGATGTGGACGTTGAGGGCTTGGGCATGTGGGTGGGTGGAACTGTATTTCCTCTTGCGCTCTAGCGTCTGCTGTAAAGATAGCTGAACGCTGCGCTGGGACACGTTGGTGGACACTGTGGAGGATCGTGGAGGCGAAGGTGTGGTTTTCCGGCGGGAGGCGCTCGTGCCGGGGTCCTGGGCAGGGGGTTGACTAGCAGAGGCAGCGAGTGACGCAGGGGGTTGACTAGCAGAGGCAGCGAGTGACACAGGGGAAGAAGCAGTGGTGTGACCCGCAGGAGGTGGTGAACGGCCTTAGTTCCATTGAGTGGGGTGTTTAGCACTCATATGCCTGCACATGCTGGTGGTGGTTAGGCTAGTAGTGGTGGCACCCCTGCTGATCCTGGTGTGGCACAGGTTGCACACCACAGTCCGTCGGTCATCCTCACTTTCTTTAAAGAACCTCCAGACTTGCGAACATCTAGGCCTCGCCACGGGAGCTTCACTACGTGAAACAGTTGCTGATGATGCACCAGCTCTGGCCCTGCTTCTCCCTCTGGCCACACCACTGCCTCTTACAACCTGTTCTGGTGCAGCACTCGCCTCCGCCTCAGAAGCACTGTCTTCACTCGGCATATCAACCCAGCTTGGGTCAGTCACCTCGTCATCCTCCGATTCCTCAGTCTGCTCCCTCCTCGGAATTCCTCCCCTAACAACAACTTCACCACTGTCTGACAACCGTGTCTCCTCATCTTGCGACACCTCTTTACAAACTTCTTCCACTAACTCAACATTGTCATCATCATCACCCACAGACTGCGACAGTTGGAAAACTTGGGCATCGGGAACGAGGTCAGCAGCAACCTGAGAAGTGGTTTGTGACTCTGGGAAGGGTCCAGAAAACAGTTCCTGAGAGTATGCCGGATCACATTCCAAATTTTCCTGGGAGGGGGCAGACTGGGGGGAAGGAGGTTGAGGTGGAGGAGCCATAGGAGTGCTCCCTTGGGTAACGTGGGTGGACTGTGTGGAAGACTGACTGGTGGACAAATTACTTGAAGCATTGTCCGCAATCCACGAGATCAGCTGTTCGCACTGTTGTGGTTTCAACAGTCCTCTACCACGTGTCCCTGTAAGTTGAGACATGAAGCAAGGGAGTGTAGCTCTGCGGCGTTCCCCTGCTCCCTCATCAGCGGGTACTGTCTCAACCTGCCCAGGACCACGGCCTCTGCCCCCTGCAGTAATTGAATGCTCACGCCCACGCCCTCGCCCTCGACCCTTAGCCCTGGGGTTCAACATTTTTTGTATATAGGTGTATGATAAAAAAAAATTAAAAATTAAGTCCGGTAGAATTAAGTGACGTACAGAAAGTGTCACTTGGACAGATTATATGGATTGGAGCGAGTGTGCTGAACTGTGACACACAGAAAGGTTACACGCAGCTGAGTAAAATGGATTTGTATCACTGAGCTAAAACAACTGAAAAAAATTTTTTTTTTTATATTTTGTTTTTTTTGGAATGTGACGTGCAAGAACTATGGTAGAACTGACTGACACCCTGTTATCGGTGGCTATTTAGTCTGCGACCCAGACAAATGTCGCACAGAGAGTTTTCTGGATCAAGCGGTAGATGATATTGGTAGCAAATGACTTGGTTGTATTCTGTGACGTACAGAAAGTGTCACCTGGACAGTATATACGGATGGGAGCGAATGTGCTGAACTGTGACACACAGAAAGGTTACACGCAGCTGAGTAAAATGGATTTGTATCACTGAGCTAAAACAACTGAAAAAATAATTTTTCTTTTTATATTTGTTTTTTTATATTTTTTTACAATTTTGTTTTTTTGTGAACGTAACGTGCAGGAACTATGGTAGGACTGACTGACCCCCTGTTAACGGTGGCTATTTAGTCTTCGACCCAGACAAATGTCGCACAGAGAGTTTTCTGGATCAAGCGGTAGATGATATTGGTAGCAATTGACTTGGTTGTATTGTGTGACGTACAGAAAGTGTCACCTGGACAGTATATACGGATGGGAGCGAATGTGCTGAACTGTGACACACAGAAAGGTTACACAAAGCTGAGTAAAATGGATTTGTATCACTGAGCTAAAACAACTGAAAAAATAATTTTTTTTTTAATATTTCGTTTATTTGGGAACGTGACGTGCAGGAAATATGGTAGAACTGACTGACACCCTGTTAACGGTGGCTATTTAGTCTGCGACCCAGACAAATGTCGCACAGAGAGTTTTCTGGATCAAGCGGTAGATGATATTGGTAGCAAATGACTTGGTTGTATTCTGTGACGTACAGAAAGTGTCACCTGGACAGTATATACGGATGGGAGCGAATGTGCTGAACTGTGACACACAGAAAGGTTACACGCAGCTGAGTAAAATGGATTTGTATCACTGAGCTAAAACAACTGAAAAAATAATTTTTTTTTTTATTTGTTTTTTTATATTTTTTTTACAATTTTGTTTTTTGTGAACGTAACGTGCAGGAACTATGGTAGGACTGACTGACACCCTGTTAACGGTGGCTATTTAGTCTGCGACCCAGACAAATGTCGCACAGAGTGTTTTCTGGATCAAGCTGTAGATGATATTGGTAGCAAATGACTTGGTTGTATTGTGTGACGTACAGAAAGTGTCACCTGGACAGTATATATGGATGGGAGCTAGTGTGCTGAACTGTGACACACAGAAAGGTTACACGCAGCTGAGTAAAATGGATTTGTATCACTGAGCTAAAACAACTGAAAAAATATTTTTTTTTTTATATTTAGTTTTTTTGGGAACGTGACGTGCAGGAAATATGGTAGAACTAACTGACACCCTGTTAACGGTGGCTATTTAGTCTGCGACCCAGACAAATGTCGCACAGAGAGTTTTCTGGATCAAGCTGTAGATGATATTGGTAGCAAATGACTTGGTTGTATTCTGTGATGTACAGAAAGTGTCACCTGGACAGTATATATGGATTGGAGTGAGTCAGTGCTGAACTGTGACACACAGAATGGTTCCACAGTGCTGTGTGCAATGGATTTGTATCACTGAGATAGAACAATAAAAAAAAAACAGGTTTAGATATGGCGATAGCTGCACTACTAGTGCCAGCCAGCCAAGTGACAAAAATAAATAAATAAAATGTCTTCTAGCCCTTAGAAGGGCTGTTGGGTTCTTTGTGGGTGATCCCTTCCTAACAGACAACTAAATGCAGGCCCTAACACTGTCCCTGAAAGGCAGCAGCTCTATCCCTAACGACATCCAGACGGCATCTGAGCCGAGCACCGCGGCCAGGCGGTAGTATATTCCAGGGTCACCTGATCAGGCCAGCCAACCCCTGCTATCGACATGTAAGGGCCCCACGTGATGCTGGGTTGTACGCAGAGTCTCCTGGCTTGTGATTGGCTGTGTTTTTGGGCGCCAAAAAAGCACGATGCGGAAGTTGCCATTTCCTCGAGCATGGCGAGATACTCGTCCGAGCAGCGAGCACTTACGAGTACCCTAATACTCGAACGAGCACCAAGCTCGGACGAGTATGCTCGCTCATCTCTAGTGTTTATACATAGTTACAATATAACAACAGTTCTGTACTTCTTCGGTTATATTATCATGTACATGTACTGTCAGACTGGGGTTTCTTATACCCACAAGAGGAAATTATTCTTGGGGCCCAACTTCTATATCATCAAAAACAAGTTTTGAAGCAATTAACTCTAAAGAAATGATCTCCAAATGCAGAAAAGAATCAGAAGCTGAAATATTTTGGAAAAGGTGGGTCCCATAGCAAACTTTTGATGGGCTCCCCTCCCTTGAACTTTAACATTACAAGGCAAAATGAGCACTGTTGTGTGCATGAGGCCTAAGTCTGTGGAAAAAAAAAAGTAGCATAACAGTATGGAATGTAATAGAAGAGAAAAAAAAATAACCGTTACTCATCTGGTAAATCCCTTGCAGCTACTACACTATTCACCAGAGGTCCCCATCAATATTTGTTTATTTGATGCAGTGATGAAATGCTGTACAATATGTCCAGTTAACTGCTGAGGCCAGACATTGGCTACAGAGGTTATCTGAATGTATGTGACATCATCACTGTAGGACAACACTGGTAGGGGCCATAGCAGTGGGGCATGGAACAGCTGACTAATGTTTCATTTCATTTTATTATATTAACTTCGGTAATGCTAACTTTTTATACTCCTTTAAATTTTTTAAATAACATATACAAACACATAAGATATGTGATATCAATGTCCAGTAAAAAATATATGTATAGGATCTGTGGGAGATGAATATCACCCCATGGAAACCATCGAAGGCATCTATTTAACTTACACATTGTGGCATATTTAGGTTAACACGGAGGCCTTAAATGTGATATCAACAGAGCCTTTAAAGGGAAACTGTCACCATGAAAATGCAATGTTAGCTACAGAAATTGTGTTGTAGAACCAGAGGAGATCACCAGATTGATATATAGATTTATGGGAAAAGATTCATTAAAACTTGTATTTCATCCATTTTGCTCATTATGGGCTTTGAAGTGAAGGAGGCGGTCCTATCAGTGACAACTATCTCTGTATGTGCAGCCATTAAGGGAAGGCTGTCAATCACTGATTGGACCGCCTCCTTCACTTCAAAGCTCAGAATGAGCAGGAATTTAAATGTATAAATTAAAAGTTATAATGAATGTTTTCCCATAAACTATATATCAATCTGCTCAGCTCCTCTTGCTCTATAACATACTGCCTTCAGCTCAGATACCGTGTTCAAAATGACAGGTTCCCTTTAAGGGCCAGTCTAATGTTATGTTATTAGTGTTGAGCGAATCAAAGTATTCTTTTGAAATGGACTTCAATCCGAATTTCAGGAAAAATTTGATTTGCCACAAAGCCGAAGTTCCTCATGCTTTGTGGTAGCGAATCCATTTTTCCTGGTAGCTAAAAGTTTAAAAAATGATACTCATCTCTATTGATGAGCAAAGCGAGCTTTCGGTCATAGATCTGAAGTTGTTTCGGTCAAAATGTCGTCTCCATACAGTATTCGAATGTACGGCTCCAGCGAGTGGAAATTAGTTACCACCAAAGTCTCACAATACCTTTAGCATTCGATTTTTAAACTAGGAAACAGAAGTCGGGTTCGGTACCAGCTGGTACCTTGGTGCCAAAGCTGACTTTGGATCCAAGTTTTAAAATGGTTTTCAAGTTTAAAAATCCCAAAGTTATTCACCGCAGTCCCACAAGACTTCGATGATAACGAATTTCCCTCGCCTGAGGCTATAAATTTTAATGCTGTACGGAGACGGATTTCCGTACAGCATTAAAACAAAGTTTTCAGCAAATCAACATCGGATCTTGGATCTGAAGCTTGATTCACTCATCTTTTCTCACTTCATCTACTTGATAATGGAGAGGTCGTCCGCCAAAGGACCTGTGGTAAGTGTGAAGATGTCATCATGCACAGCCAGCGTGATCAGTTGGTGAAGTCTTCATGCTTGCCGCAGAACCTTTGGCGGGTTTTTTTCAATCAAGACGGGAGTGGACAGCTTATTCACGATCAAGTGGATGAGGAGAGTATAATTATTTTGGTTTTAAGCCTATTTTAAACCCTTAGCACTGAAATGTGAGTCTCAGATGCCTTGATTGGCGTTAAATGCATCTGAAAGGGTAAATGATGGTGGGCAGTGTGATCGTAATGAATTAAATTTCTTGACGAAGTTTGATGAAATAGACAAATTAAATTTTTAAAAATTTTGCTCATCTCTTTTAATAAACCATAATACATATTATTACAATTACAGTACTATACATGCATGCATTCATCCATATAGACACACATACGTAAATATATACACACATACACATTTATACCCACATGCAGTATAAACACATTTATACTTGCATATAGTACAGTACCCACAATGCATTGGTATTCACTAGTACCGTACATTACTAACCTTCCAATAACCTATTTTCCTGTACTAGTGATCCCCACCCTTATCTCAGGACAGTCATGGAATGGTTCAGGAGCACAACTAAGAATGCAGCTGATAACAAGTCGCAGATATCATGTAAAGGATGGGAGATATGGCCCAGAAAGCTTCTGGGTCCTGACCTACTGCTTCCATGGCAGAGTGGAGTCCTACCCCTCCTCTCCAATCTGGTCCTACAGTTCTAGGAAGAAGCTTATTGTGGAGGATTACGCTGTATACATCGTAAGTAGTGCTGCACATCCTCCACTCTTTTGTCTCCTCCTTGTATGCCAGACCAGGCCCCCTGACACGATGGGTCCCATAGCAGCCTCTATGGCTGTCTCTGTGGTAGCCACACCGCTGCCTCAAGTTACAAGTTGGGCACAGAAGCTCCAATTTATGTTGTGACCAGTAATGAGAAAAGCGGGCTTAGGGTGTTACATCCAAAGTTGCTTTGTTCAAAACCTCAGATTAATACTGTATGGACTTCGTTGAATAACTTCAGTAGGTGATTTAACACTTTAAAACGTGAAACCAAACTTGGCTTTGATTCCAACTGGTATGGTTTCAAGTTTTTAAGTGGTTTTCCACTTTAAACATCAACTGCCGAAGTTATTCAACAAAGTCATGTGCAACTTCACAAATAACTAACTTCGGCTCATTGGAGCCCATACATTTTTATACTGTACTGAGACAGATCTCCATACAGTATTAATATGAAGTTTTGAACAAAACAACTTTGCATGTAGCATATGAAGCTCTTTTCGCTCATCACTAGGTGGGACGAAGATGATTATGGGCTTTGGTCAAGTTGTTAACCTTAATGGAACATTACAGTTTCTTTAAAGGGGTTGTCTCATCTTGCCTAATGGGGGCATATCGCTAGGATATGCCCCCATTGTCTTATAGGTGCGGGTCCCACCGCTGGGACCCGCACCTATATCGAGAACGGGGCCCCGAAAGCGAACGGGGGCGCACTGCGCATGCGCAGCCGCCTCCATTCATTTTCAATGTGGCCGGCGAAGATAGCCGAGCGCTGGCTCGGCTATTTCCGTCGGCTCCATAGCAATGAATAGGAGCGGTGGCCGCGCAAGCGTGGTGCGCTCCCATTCATTTCTATGGGGAGCCGACTTGGTGGTGGCCGGACCGGAGTCCTCCAGCCACCACCTTGCGGGGCCCCGTTCTCGATATAGGTGCGGGTCCCAACTGTGGGACCCGCACCTATAAGACAATGGGGGCATATCCTAGCGATATGCCCCCATTAGGCAAGATGAGACAACCCCTTTAACAAGAATAACTTAGTACAGTATATTGACTGCAAGAGAATATCTATATTGTGCCAATAAAATAGACAAAATGTCAAATTACAGAAAACAACTAAGGTCTGCTTTCAGACCTAGAGCTTTTGGATCTGCAAATACTCATCATGACAAATTCCTTGCAACTGACATTGTGACCTAGCACAATGTTAACAACCACTACAAAACTTCTTAAAGAGGAAGAAGAAAACTTTCAATGTCCAGGGAACCATGAAAACCATAAAAGTTACTTTAATTTCATGATTTTGCTTGCTGTGCCCTCAAAAGTTGCATATTTCACTGTACATTAAATGGAAGATACACCAACACAAATAACATAGAAAGACATAGATTTCCAAAAAAGCATTTTTGCAAGAACGCAAAATATCTTTTTCTTACAGTCCAATTAAAGAAATTGCGGAGTTGGATCCAAAGGAAGGCCAGGACACCTCACTAAAACCTGTGTCAATTACCTACAGAAGATATATAGCTATGGACAGAAGTCAAAGTGCTAAGGGAAATAAAGCAAAAAGCAATCTGCAAATTTTAATGAAACAAAGTATCGGTGCAAAGAAAGTCCTGAGTGTATACTTGGAAATGATGGCAAGAGCCTGAAGCAAAACAAGAGACTTAATCAAAAGATGCATACTAAGTTTACTTCCAAAACAACTGAACATGCAGAAGACAAGTTTTGGACGATGGACTAATTTGATGTTGTTTGAAATGTTAATATATAGTAAATTAGCCAGGCTGGAATTGAATAAACAATTTCTTCCCTTTAAAGAACAATCTATGGCTGCCAATATATGAGCCACTACTTGGGAATGTTGTCTGCAAATTAGCAAATATAAATAACTAATAGTTATTAAGTTTGTAATTCAAGATTTTAATTTGAAGTGAAAATGTCCAATCTACTTAGATTTACTGGCAAGCTTATTACAGAAAACATTCTAATTATCTACAATCACAATGTATCCTGTAAAAGGATCATGAATAGAGATGAGCGAGCACTAAAATGCTCGTTATTCGAGTCAAATTTTTCCCGATGCTTGGGTGCTCGTTTCGAATAACGAACCCCATTAAAGTCAATGGGAGACTTGAGCATTTTTTGCAGGGGACCAAGGCTCTGCCTAGGGAAGGCTGGCTGAAAACCTGGAAACCTCAGAAAATGATGGAAACACCACGGAAATGGACAGGAAACAGCAGGGGCAGTATGCATGGATGCCTCTGAGGCTGCCTAATCCCACCATTACCCCAAATTCTCGGGCAATTGTGCTCACCCAGACCATAAAAATTTAGCGTGGCCCTGTATGGCTGTGACTACAGAGTGACCGAGTTACAGTGTAGGAGTAGGCGAAGCACATAAAAATTTATCGAGGCCCTGTATAAGTGTGACTACAGAGTGACCGAGTTACAGTGCAGGAGCAGGCGAAGCACATAAAAATTTATTGTGGCCCTGTATGGCTGTGACTACAGAGTGACCGAGTTACAGTGCAGGAGCAGGCGAAGCACATAAAAATTTATCGAGGCCCTGTATGGCTGTGACTACAGAGTGACCGAGTTACAGTGCAGGAGCAGGTGAAGTACATAAAAATTTATTGTGGCCCTGTATGGCTGTGACTACAGAGTGACCGAGTTACAGTGCAGGAGCAGGAGAAGTACATAAAAATTTATTGTGGCCCTGTATGGCTGTGACTACAGAGTGACCGAGTTACAGTGCAGGAGCAGGAGAAGCACATAAAAATTTATTGTGGCCCTGTATGGCTGTGACTACAGAGTGACCGAGTTACAGTGCAGAAGCAGGCGAAGCACATACAAATTTATTGTGGCCCTGTATGGCTGTGACTACAGAGCAGGGTTGCCAACCGTCCGTAAATTTACGGACAGTCCGCAAAAAACTAGTGCTTTTTTCTGCCATCCGTAGCGTCCGGCAGAAAAAAGCACTGTCCGTAAATTTGTGCCCCAAACTCTGTAGTCTGCACTGCGCAGTTGTGCGCAGGGCAGGGAGATGAGAACCGATGTTCAAGTGTGGAGCATGACGTAGCGGCAGTCAGGAGGAGGAGTCCCACTGATCAGGTTCGCAGGTGAGGTGAGGCAGCCGCAAAGACTATTGAGGAGCCGGTAGCATGTCCCTGTTTCCTCCTGACAGCTCCCTGACTGCACTGCACAGAGTGCAGCAAGCGCTCTTTTCCACATCCATAGAGCGGCTTTTGTACAGAGCACGGGCAGTGAATGATAACCTCTGACCCCACATGAACTTCCTGTCGGGTCACAGGCTATAATTCACTACCTATACCTGCAAACAGTGAAGATCGTGAGGAAGCGCTGAAAAACAGCCCTGTCAGCAGGGAAAACCAGGAGATCATCTTCTCCACCTCACCCTGTTTCACGTTAACCCCCAGGATACCTGTAAGTGACTTTGTGTGTGTATATGTACTGTATAAAGTGTATACAGTATATATGTGTGTATGTACTGTAAGTACATGTATATATACTGTATACAGTAAATATGTGTTTATGTACTGTATATATGTGTATAGTGTATATTTGTGTATACACTGTATAGATCATATGTGTACATATGTACTGTATGTGCATGTGTATATAGTGTATACAGTATATATACTGTATGTGCATATGTACTGTATATACTTGTGTGTATACTGTATACAATATATTTGTGTATATACCGTATACAGTATATATATATATATATATATATATATATATATATATATATATAATATTTTTTTTAATACTTGTCTGAGTACCTGGCCCTACACCTTACCACACACATCTATATAGTAAGTTTGCTTCTATTAGAGTACGTTCACGTGTGAGATAAATGCTATGAATTTGCGTGCAGCAAATTTGCAGCATTTTACATTTACAGGGTGGTTGAGTTTTTGGAAATCTTATCCACACAATGTGGAGCATACCCACATTATAAACTGACGTGCACTGCAGTTTGTCAATCTGCAGGACCAGTTTATGTTGTAAGTTTTAGGCCACCTGCACATATTGCAGATTATGTGCGGTTTTTCAGTGCGGATTCTCGTGCAGAAAAACCGCAGTGTAGTACAGTACCAGCAAAGTGTATGAGATTACACTAATCTCATGTACACTTTATCTTATTCTTGTGCCATGCAGATTTCCAATGAGGGGTAAGATCTGCGGCAGAACTGTATCTAATCCGCACCAAATCCACAATTATATTGCGGATTTTGGTGCGGATATGGTGCAGAAACACACATAAATCTGTACAGAAATTTGTGTGGTTCTTGCACATGGTGTGCAGGTACCCTTAAAGGGAACCTGTCATCTCCGAACCCCCCCCTGAACTAGAGTAAGCGGTGTATAGTGTAAGTGATGCTGAATCAGAATATGTAAGTTTTATCTTCATACTCACTTCCATTCTGAGCAGTAAAATACATTGACATGACTCTTCTTTGAGTCCTCTCCATTATATAAGTGAGCACCGGAGTCCCCTCAGTGCATTTTACTGCTGGTTTATGGGAGCACAGCGTCGGAATGGAAGTGAGTATGAAGATAAAACTTACATATTCAGATTCAGCATCACTTACACTATACACTGCTTACTCTAGTTCAGGGGGTGTTTTGGAGATGACAGGTTCCCTTTAAAGAGTCAATGAACTTAAAAATTTTTTTTGATATGTCATAGCTACATTTCAAAGGTTTGAATCAGTGGGGGTCTGAGTTCTAACATTCCCAACAATCACTACAACGTGGCAAGAGAAGCGCTGACATATCACACTGTCTCATCTCTGTAGTAGACAAAATCAAGATTTGCCCATAGACTTTTTGGAGCTTGTCTCCTGCAGCAATGTGAGAAAGTGTGTTACGAAAATTACAAATTTGGTATGGGAGGGGGCGCCATTACAATTTTCGCCTCAGGCAGCAGATAGGCTAGGTGCACCCCTGCCACTGACCACCAATGAAAATGCAGCTATCATTCTAGTTTCCTACCTGCAGAGTGACTGGGGCCAGCAGGACTAGGCGCAAACTCCAAGTGGAACCTAATGTTCGGCAGATCTGGTGGATGCTGCATGCTGTGTGAGGTGAGGAGCAATAGCTTGCTTGCCAATAAACCCTGCAGGATGAATTCCCCGGCCATCACACCAGTGTCTTACAGCCCCATGTACAGCTCATCCCAAACTTCATTAGCAGATTTGTGGCCATGTGAGACAGTACTGAGGGCCCTGAGCAGAATCCTTTAAACTACTGGGGCATTATAGGGGATCATTTAAATTATTGGGGCACTATAGGAAACCATTAAACTACTGGGGAACTATAGGGGACCACTTAAACTAATTGTGCACTATAGGGAATCGTTTAAACTAAATGATCCCCTATAATTCCCCAGTAGTTTAAATGATCCCCTATAATGATCTAGTAGTTTAAGTGGTTCCCTATAGTGCCCCATTAGTCTATATGGTCCCTATAATGCCCCATTAGTTTATATGGTATCCTACATTCTGCCAGTAGTTTCAGTGGTTCCCTATAATGCCCTAGTGGTTTAAATCCTCCCTTATAGTATTACTGGGACAATATAAGGGACCATTTAAACTACTGGGACAATTTTGGGGACCGTTTTCTGTGAGCACTGTAGGAGAGCATTTAAGCTGCTGGGCGCGCTAAAAGTCAGAATTTAAGTTACTAGGTGCATTTAAGCTACTGCGAGCAGTATAAGGGGCATTATAATTCCGGGGGTCAATATATTGCATTATTACTACTGGGGCCCTATAGATAGGCTTTATTACTACTAGGGGCACTTTTAGGCTGGTTTGCTATAGGGGTGCATTATCTTCGGTACTATGGTGGGCTTTATTACTACTGGAGGCACTATAAGGAAAATTATTTCTATTATGAGGCATTATTACTATTACTAGGGGTACGATTGGGAAGGTGTTATTTGGTACAATGTGAAGGGCTTTGGGGAGCAACAGAGGTGGAGAATGATAGAAAAGTGATTATGTGTGTGTCAAACTCTGAAGAGAGACAGATGTGGCTGAAAGAACTTATTATGGCGGTCTGGGACAAATAGAGAAAATAAGGAAAGAGAATGTCTACATCAGAAGAGACACTGGATGTAAGAGGTATGTTTGGTAGTGGTGAATGTAGCGTCCTTCGAAATGTATCTTTATTGCTAAGAAGGGGGTTAGTTGCATCAGCAATTTGCCACATATGCATTGTGGATGCATGTTATACTCCCCACTTTCCTTAGTACCATTCTTATTTTTAACTACTGTACAACAGTGTTCATTTTAAGGTATTTCTGATACAAGGGCATTCTTTTTAAAACATTTGGGTGGAGGATGTGGAATAGAGGGGGTGTCTCTAAAAAGGGGCGGGGCATATGTCCGTAAAAATTTGGGTCTGTCCGTGATTTTTAGTTTAGTTGTCCAGAAAAATTTTAAGGAAAGGTTGGCAACCCTGCTACAGAGTGACCGAGTTACAGTGCAGGAGCAGGTGAAGTACATAAAAATTTATTGTGGCCCTGTATGGCTGTGACTACTGAGTGACCGAGTTACAGTGCAGGAGCAGGCGAAACACATACAGATTTACAGTGGCCCTGTATGGCTGTGACTACAGAGTGACCGAGTTACAGTGCAGGAGCAGGCGAAGCACATCAAAATTTATTGTAGCCCTGTATGACTGTGACTACAGAGTGAATGAGTTACAGTGCAGAAGCAGGCGAAGCACATAAAAATTTACAGTGGCCCTGTATGGCTGTGACTACAGAGTGACCGAGTTACAGTGCAGGAGCAGGAAAAGTACTTAAAAATTTATTGTGGCACTGTATCGCTGACTACAGAGTAACCGAGTTACAGTGCAGGAGCAGGCGAAGCACATAAAAATTTATTGTGGCCCTGTATGGCTGTGACTACAGAGTGACCGAGTTACAGTGCAGGAGCAGGCGAAGCCCATAAAAATTTATTGTGGCCCTGTATGGCTGTGACTACAGAGTGACCGAGTTACAGTGCAGGAGCAGGCGAAGCACATAAAAATTTATTATGGCCCTGTATGGCTGTGACTACAGAGTGACCGAGTTACAGTGCAGGAGCAGGCGAAGTAAATAAAAATATATTGTGGCCCTGTATGGCTGTGACTACAGAGTGACCGAGTTACAGTGCGGGAGCAGGCGAAGCACATAAAAATTTATCGAGGCCCTGTATGGCGGCGGTGACAACAGAGTGATCGAGTTTGACTGAGGTAGCAGGTGAACCACCCAAAAATTTAGCCTGACACAGCATGGCGGTGACACCACCAATGCCTTTGTCCGACTGAGATTGCAGACAAATGGCTGTAGGTGAGCATCCCAAAAATTTTTTTTTGGAGTGTCTGAAGTCGACCCTCTGAAAAAAATTTTTTTGTGTCTGTGCTTGACACTCCTGAAAAATTGTTTTAGAGTGTCTGTAGTTGACGCTCCTGAAAAATGGTTTTAGAGTGTCTGTAGTTGACGCAACGGAAAAATTGTTTGGAGAGAGGGCCGGTAGGTGGCCCTCCGGAAACATTGTCTTAAAAGAGTGCCAGTTGGCCCTCTGAAAAATTCCCTTTTGGGTCCGCATTTGGCAATGAAGAGAAAGAGGAGGAGGAGTAGAGGAGAGGAATCGGATACATAAGGAATCTTATTCTTTAGCTGCTTTCCCCCGGAGGAGATTTGAATTCCGGTGAAATCCAGGCTTTGTTTATTTTAATAAGCGTCAGCCTGTCAGCGCTGTCAGTTGATAGGCGTGTACGCTTATTGGTGATGGCGCCAACAGCTGCACTGAATACACGCTCTGACAACACGCTAGCGGCAGGGCAGGCCAGCACCTCCAAGGCGTACAGTGCCAGTTCAGGCCACGTGTCCAGCTTTAAAACCCAGTAGTTGTATGGAGCAGAGTGATCACGCAGGACGTTGGTATGGTCACCTATGTACTCCCTCACCATCTTTCTGTACAGCTCCCCCCTACTCTGCCTAGACTGGGGACAGGTGACAGTGTCTTGCTGGGGTGACATAAAACTGGCATAGGCCTTGAAGAGCGTTCCCTTGCCAGTGCTGGACAAGCTGCCTGCTCGCCTCCTCTCCCCCGCTACTTGCCCCACAGAACCAGGCCCTCTGCCGTTAGTGGCGTCAGATGGGAAGGATTGTTTCAGCTTGTGCACCAGGGCCTGTTGATATTGATTCACTCTCATACTCCTTTCCTCTACAGGGATGAGAGTGGAAAGGTTCTGCTTGTACCGTGGGTCCAGGAGAGTGAACACCCAGTAATCAGTGTCTGAAAAAATGCTTCTAACGCGAAGGTCACGGGATAGGCAGCCTAACATGAAGTATGCCATGTGCACCAGAGTCCCAACATGCAAGAATTCCCTCTCCTCACTGGCCTGACTCTCCATTTCCTCCTCCTCCTCCTCCTCTTCAGCCCATACATGCTCAAGAGTTAAGAAGGACTTAGCATTGGTACCCTTTTCTGTCTCGCCAACATTCTCCTCCTCTTCCTCCTCATCCTCATCCACCTCCTCCAATACGCGCTGAGAAACAGACCGTAGGGTGCTCTGGCTATCAAGCGATGTATCTTCTTCCCCCATTTCCTGTGACAAGCGCAAAGCTTCTGACTGCTGAGCAGTGAGTTTTTCAACAGGCAAAGCAGCGGGATGGTGGGGCTGATAATGGCGGCATCGCCGCTGACCATCTGTGTTGACTCCTCAAAGTTGCTCAACACCTGACAGATATCAGACATCCACATCCATTCCTCATTGTAGACTTGAGGAAGCTGACTGACCTGACTACCAGTTCTGGTGGAAGTTGACATCTGGCAGTCTACAATAGCTCTGCGCTGCTGGTAAACTCTGGATAACATGTTTAATGTTGAATTCCATCTCGTGGGCAAGTTTCACAACAGTCGGTGAGCTGGCAGTTGTAGGCGCCGCTGAGCTGCCCTGAGAGTGGCAGCGTCTGTGCTTGACTTGCGGAAATACTCACAGATGCGGCGCACCTTGGTGAGCAAATCTGACAAATTGGGGTATGTCTTGAGGAACCGCTGAACTATGAGATTGAACACGTGGGCCAGACATGGCACATGTGTCAGTCTGCCGAGTTGCAGAGCTGCCACCAGGTTACGCCCGTTGTCACACACAACCATGCCTGGCTTGAGGTTCAGCAGTGCCAGCCACAGATCGGTCTGCGCCGTGATGCCCTGTAACAGCTCTTGGGCTATGTGCCTTTTGTCACCTAAGCTCAGCAGTTTGAGCACCGCCTGCTAGCGCTTACCCACGGCACTGCTGCTGCGCCTAGAGCTACCGACTGAAGGCGCTGTGCCCATGGATGGTAATTCGGAGGAGGAGGGGTTGGAGGAAGAGGCATAGTACATCTGAGAAACTGTGACCGAGGTAGGCCCCGCAATCCTTGGTGTGGGCAGTACATGAGTGGCCCCAGGGTCAGTCTCGGTCCCACCCTCCACCAAGTTAACCCAATGTGCCGTCAGTGAGATATAGTGTCCCTGCCAGGCAGCACTTGTCCACGTGTCTGTGGTTAGGTGGACCGCGTTGGTCAGGGCACGGATGATGTTCTCTGACACGTGCTGGTGTAGGGCTGGGACGGCACATCGGGAAAAATAGTGGCGACTGGGGGCCAAGTACCGAGGGACAGCCACCGCCATAAGGTTGCAGAAATCCTCAGTCTCTACCAGTCTATAGGGCAGCATCTCCAGGCTCAACAATTTGGAGATGTGGACGTTTAGGACTTGTGCATGTGGGTGGGTAGAATTGTATTTGCGCTTGCGCTCAAATGTCTGCTGCAACGACAGCTGAATGCTGCGCTGGGACACATTGGTGGAGGTTGTGGAGAATCGTGGAGGTGAAGGGGTGGTTGTAGGGCGGGAGGCGCTCGTGCCGGGGTCCTGAGCGGGGGGTTGACTCGCTGAGCCAGCATGTCATACAGAGGAAGGAGCAGTGGTGTGACCCGCAGGAGGTGAACGGCCTTGGTTCCACTGAGTCGGGTGTTTAGCACTCATATGCCTGTGCATGCTGGTAGTGGTTAGGCTGGTAGTGGTGGCTCCCCTGCTGATCCTGGTGTGGCACAGGTTGCACACCGCATTCCGTCGGTCATCCTCAGTTTCTTTAAAAAACCTCCAGACTTGCGAACATCTAGGCCTCGGCACGGGAGCTTGACTCCATGAAACAGTTGCTGATCTACCTGCTCTGGCCCTGCTTCTCCCTCTGGCCACCCCACTGCCTCTTCCAACCTGTTCTGGTGCTGCACTTGCCTCCCCCTCAGAAGCACTGTCTTGATTTGGATTACCAACCAAGCTCAGGTCAGTCACCTCATCATCCACCAGCACTTCCTCCGATTCCTCACTCTGCTCCCCCCTCGGACTTACTGCCCTGACAACAATGTCACTGTCTGACAACCGTGTCTCATCATCATCGACATCATCATCCGACACCTCTTCACGCACTACTTGCACTAAGTCCACACTCTCATCACCCACAGACTGTAAAAGTTCTAAATTTTGGGCATTGGGACAGAGCAACTGCTCAGGTTGCTCTTGAGCAGTGGTTTATGTCTCTGGGTAGGCTCCTGAAAAGAGTTCCTGTGAGTATGCATGATCTGAATCCATACTTTACGTAGGAGGGGGGGGAGGCTGGGGGGAAGGAGGTTGAGCTGAAGGAGACAGGTCTACTCCCTTGGCTAGCGTGGGTGGACTGCGTGGAAGACTGGGTGGTGGATAAATTACTGGACACATTGTCCGCTATCCACGTCATCACCTGTTCGCACTGTTGTGGTTTCAATAGTGGTGCACCACGTGACCCAGTAAGTTGCGAGATGAAGCAATGGAGCGAAACTCCATTCCACTGCTCCCTCATCAGCATGTACAGTGTCACCCTGCCCAGGACCATGGCCTCTGCCTACACTACTTGAACGCCCACGCCCACGCCCTCGTCCTCGACCCTTAGCCCTTGGGTTCAACATTTTGTATATTCACCAAACTGTCGAGTTAATATCTGAGGCCAAAACCGTATTCAGTAGACAGTAGAATTACTATCTGAGGCAAAAAAAATGAAGTCTTTAGACTCCAGCTATTGCACCGCAAACCACTCAATTTTGCACTGGACTGTAGTTTATATAACTGAGAATAAGTGAAAAAACGTATTCTCTAGACTGCGGCTAGTGTACCGCACATCTCACAATTGTGCACTGGACTGTAGTTTATATAACTGAGAATAAAAACATATTTTCTAGTCTGCGGCTAGTGTATCGCACACCTCAATTGTTCACTGGACTGTAGTTTATATAACTGAGAATAAAAACGTATTCTCTAGACTGCGGCTAGTGTATCGCACACCTCACAATTGTGCACTGGACTGTAATTTATGTAATTGAGTGAAAAAAATTATTCTCTAGACTTCGGCTAGTGTATTGCAAACCTCACAATTGTTCACTGGACTGTAGTTTATATAACTGAGAATAAAAATGTATTCTCTAGACTGCGGCTAGTGTATCGCACACCTCACAATTGTTCACTGGACAGTAGTTTATGTAATTGAGTGAAAAAATATTCTCTAGACTGCGGTTAGTGTATCGCACACACTCACAATTGTGCACTGGACTGTAGTTTTGTAATTGAGTGAAAAACTTATTCTATTAGACTGTGGCTAGTGTATCGCACACCTCACAATTGTTCACTGGACTTGTAGTTTATTTAACTGAGAATAAAACGTATTCTCTAGTC
>ONZH01003457.1:0-15072 GCA_900303285.1 Rhinella marina
TTTTTAATGTCACAGTCTGAAGAAGGCACAAGACCTGAGCCGAAACGTCACATTGAGTGATTTTGTTGCAAAATAAAAATACTAACTTTGCATCTACTAACAAAGTTCGGAGTCTTCATTATATAAACTCAGCCAATCACAAGCCAGGAGACTCTGCGGTACACCCAGCATCACGTGGGGCCCTTACATGTCGATAGCAGGGGTTGGCTGGCCTGATCAGATGACCCTGGAATATACTAGTGACTGCCCGCGGTGCTCGGCTCAGATGCTGTCTGGATGTCGTTAGAGACAGATCTGCTGCATTTCAGGGAGAGTGTTAGGGCCTGGATTTAGTTCTCTGTTAGGCAGGAGTGTTATCAAAAGAACCCAACAGCCCTTCTAAGGGCTACAAGACACTTTTTTTTGTCTCCTGGCTGGGCTGGCTGGCACTAGTAGTGCAGCTATCGCCATATATAACACTTTTTTTTTTTATTGTTTTATCTCAGTGATACAAATCCATTTCATACAGCTGTGTGGAACCATTCTGTTTGTTGCAGTTCAGCTGTCCACTCACCACAAACCACAATCCGTATTTTCTGTCCAGGTGACCCATACTGTACGTCACGTAATCAAATACGGTCTTTTGCTTTCACTGATATAGCTATATTAGAAAAATCTCGGTGCGACATTTTTCTGGGTTGCAGTCAAAATAGCCACAGTCAGCAGGAGCTGAGTTTGCTCTCTGATATTTTCTGCACGTCACGTTAAAAAAAAAAATATATATATATATATATAAAAAAAAAAAAAAATAGCTTTTTTGTTGTTTTATCTCAGTGATACAAATCCATTTCATACAGCTGTGTGGAACCATTCTGTGTGTCACAGTTCAGCTGTCCAGTCACCACAAACCACAATACGTATTTTCTGTCCAGGTGACACATTCTGTACGTCACTTAATTAAAAAAAGGTCTTTTGCTTTCACTGATACAGCTACATTACAAAAATCTCTGTGCGACATTTGTCTGGGTTGCAATTAAGCAGACCAAGTCTGCCTAATCTAATAGTTTCCGTGTAATTGCTCCATTCTGCACGGTACGTAATACCATATGTAATTTAGCTCTAACATATCCACCTATATACAAAGCACAATCCGTAGTTTCTGTCCAGGTGACACATTCTGCACATTACTTAATTAAAAAAAGTCTTTTGCGCTCACTGATACAGCTACATTACAAAAATCTCTGTGCGACATTTGTCTGGGTTTCAATTAAGCAGACCAAGTCTGCCTAATCTAATAGTTTCCGTGTAATTGCTCCATACTGCACAGTACGTAATAACATATGTAATTTAGCTCTAACTTATCCACCTATATACAAAGCACAATCCGTATTTTCTGTCCAGGTGACACATTCTGTAAGTCACGTAATTAAAAAAGGTCTTTTGCTCTCACTGATACAGCTACATTACAAAAATCTCTGTGCAACTACAGACAGTGTAAAACAATGTTTCAGGAGCGTCAAACAGACAGTCCAAAACAATTTTTCAGGAGGCGCAAGTACCGACATTAAAAAAAAAATTTTTTTGCTGAGGGTAGACTTTATGTACTCCGAAAAGAAAAACATTTTTGGAGGCTCAACAAAAGCCATTTCACTGCATTCTCAGTCGCACAAAGTCATTGGTGGTGTAACCGCCATGCTGTGTCAGGCTAAATTTTTGGGTGCTTCACCAGCTACCGCATACTAACTCAGTCACTCTGTTGTCACCGCCGCCATACAAGGCCACGAAAAATGTTTATGTGGTTCGCCTGCTCCCGCAGTGTCACTCGGTCACTCTGTTGTCACCGCCATGCTGCGTCAAGCTAAATTTTTGGGTGGCTCACCTGCTACCTCATCTAACTTGGTCACTTGTTGGTGTCACCGCCATGCTGTGTCAGGCTTATGCCTGCATCGTGTGGCTGGGGATAGGAGAGCAGTGCCAGCATGGGCATTGGTGATGGACCTTCGTTGCACCTTGTTGGGTGCCTCCCTAACATGTGATGGGCATGTGCCTCGCCTTTCTTGGTCTGGGTGAGCACAATTGCCATGAGGGTAACCACCAGGCTGTTGCAGGAGAATTTGGGGTAATGGTGGGATTAGGCAGCGTCAGAGGCATCCATGCATGCTGCCCCTGCTGTTTCCTGTCCATTCCCGTGGTGTTTCCATCATTTTCTGAGGTTTCCAGGTATTCACCCAGCCTTCCCTAGGCAGAGCCTTGGTCCCCTGCAAAAATGCTCGAGTCTCCCATTGACTTCAATGGGGTTTGTTATTCGAAACGAGCACCCGAGCATTGGGAACAGTTCGTCTCGAATAACGAGCACCCAAGCATTTTAGTGCTCGCTCATCTCTAGTCCCAACCCCATTTATAAGGCAAGAAATCCCACTTATTAAACCTGACAGGGCACACCTGTGAAGTGAAAACCATTTCAGGTGACTACCTCTTGAAGCTCATCAAGAGAATGCCAAGAGTGTGCAAAGCAGTAATCAAAGCAAAAGGTGGCTACTTTGAAGAACCTAGAATATAAAACATATTTTCAGTTGTTTCACGCTTTTTTGTTAAGTATATAATGCCACATGTTAATTCATAGTTTTGATGCCTTCCGTGTGAATCTACAATTTTCATAGTCATGAAAATACAGAAAACTCTTTGAATGACAAGGTGTGTCCAAACTTTTGGTCTGTACTGTATATATATATATATATATATATATATATATATTTTTTTTTTTTTTAATATATATATGTATATTTATATATATTGCTCACCCTTCGGGGGTGGCATCACTGCGAGACCATCAATTTATACCCTCCAATATCCTCTCCCATTATTCAATAATGACCTCCACATGTCACCAGAATGATAAGCAGCCGCTGTGCTTAGTCAAGCCATTATGCAGTGTGGCCTATGTGATGACATGCATCATGTGACCTAATCTACTTGTAACAAGGCCCATATTACTAACTACTATGTTACATAAAGCAGCCCATGTGATGTGTCACATGACCGGTCATGTGACCACAGGTGTACACCTATTCATGAAGTTGCACATACTAAAACACAGGGGAATACTGCCATCTGGTGACCATTACATAAAATAACATTTAAAAAGACAAAATTACAAATAAATTCGATTAAAATAAATGAAAAAATTATTATAAATGAAATTCATTGTGCACAATGAACTCATGATACTAAATATAATTACCATAGTCATTTAGTTAATCAATACATACTTTTACAACCAATTCATAATATTCACCCATTTGTATGATAATAATGGGACAAACATATCACGTGATAAAAATTGTGTAAGTGAAACAAAGTGTAAAACAGAAAAATGTGAAAATATTAACCCCTTCCTGATGCAACAATTTTCCATTTTTGTTGGTCGCTCCCTGCCTCCACAGAGCCATCACTGTTTTATTTTTCCTTTACATAGCTATATGAGGATTTGTTTTTTGTGGGACAAGTTATTCTTTCTAATGCCACCATTTGATATTGCATAGGATGTGGTGGGAAGCAGGAAAAAATTTTCAAATGGAGTGGAATGGGAAAAAAAACACAATTCCGCCACAGTTTAATTTTTTTTTAAGGGGTTCCCTATGCAGTAAAACTGACTTGTGCTCTTCATTCTCCAGGTCAGTACAAATCTGGCAATACCACATATGTATTGTTTTTCTTGCATTTTCATACTGGGAAAAAAAACTAAAAAGTTTTGAAAAAATATTTTTTTCTTTTCATCACTGTATTCTGACCCCATTACTTTTTTATAGTTATGTCTATGGAAATGTGTGGGACTATCTGTAGTTTTTGATAATACCATTTTGGGGTGTGTATGACTTTCTGATTACTTTTTATTCCATTTTTTTGGGATACTAAAGTGATGAAAAAACGTTGAATCAAATATTTTTTCCCATTACACCATTCACCATATGGGAAAACAGTCTTAATAGTATGGGCGTTTTCGCACACAGCAATGCCCATGATGTTATTTTTTTAAGTGTTTATTTATTTTGGGGAAAGGGGGGTGATTTGAATTTTTAGAAATTTTTTGAAATATTTTTCAAAACGTTTTAAAACTTTTTTTTAGTTAAACTTTTTGTTAAGTCCCCAAGTGGACCACAACTTGCAATCACTAGATTGCAACTTGTACAGTATAATGGAAGTTGTTCCATTTGTCTGTACAGAAATCACTATATCACAGTTCAGTGCTGCCAGCTGCTGGCCTGAACTGGGATATACTAATAATGAGCCTGAAAGCCTAGTACAGGATCCTGCTCATTATTATGTAACCCCTACAAAGAAAGCAGTGGGTTTATTGGATGCTAGTGCTGCCAAATACAAGCAGGGACTTACAGCAGCATGCATTAGTGCTGTCTCTTCTGAGGTGAAATGAACTACAAGTCCCATGAGCACTTGCTTTTCCCTGCAACCAATAGCAGAGAGACCAGGGGGAAAGGCTAAGGAAGGAGGACTAACTATAGCCATTTAGAGATATCAGCATAGGCAGGAGATGGAAAGACTGAGAGATCTCCACAGACAGAAGTGTTCCCTGCCTTTGTGCAGACATTATAGCACAGTCCTGACAGCTCCTGTGTTTCCAGTGTGAGAAGGGAAAGCTCAGCTGCTTCATTAACCCTACAGCCATCCAAGCTTCTGAATGCTGCCGCTGGTTCCCAGACACTACAGTCGTAAGAGTACCAACACCAACATTTTCTGAAACCGGGCCCCAACTTTTGGACTGGGTTAATTGCTAGACAGTAGGGAATAGTAAGCTTAGAGCTAGAAGTATATAGGTGGGAAGTGCATACTGTCTTTATCTTCCAAAGGAGAGTGTGCGTGACGACCATCACTGTTTACCATTATAGATAGCTGCCCCTTGATTGAGCGAATCAAGTGTGGTGGTATTTGACAGTGGCTTTCTTCTCTCTTTTCTTAAAGGGATTATCCCATGATTAAAGGGGTTATCCAAAACTATATAATCCTCCCATGTGCTGGGCCCATCACAGTGATTATACTTACTTGGGTCCCCACTCCCTGTGCCGCTCCTTGTCCCCGTACTGCTGCTTCTCCCTATGCAGTGATGAAAACATCTGGTGACGGGGGGAGGGGGGGCAGCCAATGGCAGGCGGGGACGGGGACTCTGTAGTATTGCTGGTGACGCTAGGGAGGATTGTCACAAGGTCGGACTGGCCTACCAGTATACTAGAGGTTCCTCTGTTGAGCCCATCTGACACAATAATAACCTCGAAGATATCATATTAAACCATATAAATGATAAGTCCTGAATGCGCAATAATAAAATGTATATAAATGTGAACATGAATATGTCCCGTAGACACAGAGGGTGGGCTCTCTGAATAATGTCCTCTGGTGGGCCCAAGGAAATTCAGTCAGATTCTGGCTATAAGTCAGGATCAGGGGCGGACATACCGCCTGTGCAGCCGGTTCGGCTGCACAGGGGCCCAGGGCCAGAGGGGGGCCCTTTCTTACCGGTGGCAGGGAGAGATGAGCGCTTCCATTTTGGAAGCGCTCATCTCTATATTCATCTGTATTACTGTCCTTAGGCGTCTCCCTTCCCCGTAGCCTATCAGAGGCCTGCACAGGCGGCGCGATGACGTCATCGCGCCACCTGAGCCGTACAGCGCGGGACACAGGCCGGAAGAGGCCTGCATCGCGTTGCTGACAGAGGCAAGGTGGTAAGTATAAGTGTTATTGTTTTTTTTTATTTAAGCTGGCACACAGTGGGGGCACTATGGGGAAGGAGCACTATGGGGGCCACTATGGAGGAGGAGCACAATGGGGCCACTATGGAGGAGGAACACTATGGGGGCCACTATGGAGGAGGAGCACTATGGGGGCACTATGGAGGGCACTATGGAGGAGGAACACTATGGGGGCCACTATGTAGGAGGAGCACTATGGGGGCACTATGGAGGAGGAGCACAAAGGGGGCACTATGGAGGGTGAGCACAATCGGGGCACTATGAAGGAGGAGCACTATGGGGGCACTATGGAGGAGGAGCACTATGGAGGGCACTATGGAGGAGGAGCACAATGGGGGCACTATGGAGGAGGAGCACAATGGGGGCACTATGGAGGAGGAGCACAATGGGGGCACTATGGAGGAGGAGCACAATGGGGGTACTATGGAGGAGGAGCACAATGGGGGCACTATGGAGGAGGAGCACAATGGGGGCACTATGGAAGAGGAGCACAATAGGGGCACTATGGAGGAGGAACACTATGGGGGGCCACTATGAAGGAGGAGCACAATGGGGGCACTATGGAGGAGGAACACTATGGGGGCCACTATGGAGGAGAAGCACTATGGGGGCACTATGGAGGAGGAGCACTATGGGGGCACTATCTAGGAGGAGCACCATGGGGGGCCCTATATATATATATATATATATATATATATACTGCCACTATGGGGGCCCTATCATATATACTGGCTCACATAGGGAGCACTATGGAGGAGGAGGAGGGGGGCACTCTGGAGGAGGAGGACCACTATGGGGGGCCCTATATATATATATATATATATATATATATATATACTGGCACTATGGCACTATGGAGGGGGAGGATCACTATGGGGGCCCTATCTTATATACTGGCAGACATGGGAGGCACTATGGAGAGGGGCACTAAGAGGGTTTTCTGGGCACATAGTAGGGGGCATTGGCACACATTATGAGGGCACTATGGGGACATTGGCTGGCCGGGGCACTAATTATTTCTATTGGTGGGACTTTGGGGAGCACTATTATGGTGGGGGGCACAGTATCAGCTTATCAAAGTTATTTTTGGGGAACATTTTGGTTATAATTTAGTGTCAGGGACACTATTTCCTGGGTGCAGTTTCTGCAGTATAGTTTTGGGGAGCACAGCGGGCACAGTATTGGGGGTGGCAGGATGGGGAGTTCAAGAAGGTGGGAGAATGATGGAAAAGTAGGAAACTAAGATGTCTATTTGTCAAACTCCACAGAGAGAAGAGATGCCTGGAAGAAATCACCATGGCGGTCTGGTCTGAAAGGAGAAGATCAAGAAAGAGAACATCTACATCTAAGAAGACGTCACTGGATGTAAGAGGTATGTGGACCTGTATTAGGCTACTTTCACATTTGAGTTAGTGATTCTGGCAGGCTGGTCCAGCAGAGAACAGCCTTCTTGAATTCACCGGCTCCGGCACTGCTGGATGCAGAATGCCCGCCGGCCCCATTAACTATATTGGGGTCAGGCAGAGATCTGGCCACAATCTGGCAAAAATGCCGATAATAAGCGGGACACAAACTGCTGCATGAGTTTGTGTCCGGCCAATTTCTTGCATTCTCTGCCAAATCAGGTGGCCGGAGCGTAGTGCTGCATGTGTGAAAGTAGCCTTACCCTGTGTGTTTTGTATTGCTGTATGTAATGTTAGGACACCTTAGGTTAGGTTGATAATTTGGTTTGGGAAAGGCGGGGGTGGGGGGCCCAGATACATTCCTTGCACAGGGGCCCTCTGCTGTCTGTGTCTGCCGCTGGTCAGGAAGCAAATATCAGTATTAGCTCAGGTAATAGAGAAGGAAAAATCTTATTATATAAGGATGATCATTTCACCAGGGTAAAGGAACAGCAATAAATTTCTTTGAGAAATGTGGTAGTTTATCAGGATTGAAGATCAGTTGACAAAGGTCTCTCCTTATTCCATTGAACAATAACCTGAAAACCCGGGACACACCAGTATCCCTAGGAAGCTCATTTAAAGGGGTTTTCCATCTCTTTATAAACTTTATAAAATTTGAAGCCTAGCCATCTTTACTGTTGGAAAAAAACATACTTACTCATCCTACTCTCTGCTTCTCCATTCCAGCTCACACCAGGGATGATTATTTCCTAAAATTATGGACTCTTAATTTTGAGATCTGCCTGAAATGGTAATGATTCAAATGATTGTTAAAGAGGCTCTGTCACCATTTTGTAACCTATGTAATTACATACATAGGCACAAAGGTATATTAATCCGCTCCCCTGACATACCTTTATATCAGAGAATCCATCAGCCATTAGCCCAGAAAAGTGACTTTTATAAATATGCAAATTAGTCTTCGGAGCACCGGGAGGCGTGCTCTTTTCATCCGAGCACTGCATCTGCCACGGCCTCCCGGCTTCTAAACACGTCCTTCATCCATTAAACATGCCCCCCTGTCTCTTGATGGACAGCGCTAGACCCTCCAGTCTAGCGCTAAAAAATGCCGCGCCCTCATCCAGGGTACGGTGCGTGCGCACTACGCTTGCAGCGCCGAACACTGCAATCGCTTTCGATGTAGTGCGCCCGCGCTGTCACTTCCGGGTTCAGTGAAGTGACGGCGCGTGCGCACTACATCGAAAGCAATTGCAGTGTTCGGCGCTGCAAGCGTAGTGCGCACGCACCGTACCCTGGATGAGGGCGCAGGTGCGGCATTTCAGCGCTAGACCGGAGGGTCTAGCGCTGTCCATCAAGAAACAGGGGGCGTGTTTAATGGATGAAGGACGTGTTTAGGAGCCGGGAGGCCGAGGGAGATGCAGTGCTCGGATGAAAAAAGCACGCCTCCAGGTGCTCCGAAGACTAATTTGCATATTTAAAAAAGTCACTTTTCTGGGCTAATGGCTGATGGATTCTCTGATATAAAGGTATGTCAGGGGAATGGATTAATATACCTTTGTGCCTATGTATGTAATTACATAGGTTACAAAGTGGTGACAGAGCCTCTTTAAACCTATTTATGATTTTTTAAAAAAAAATCTTTTCTATTACTTTAGTCTCATAAGTTAATGGGAATTATTCATTTTTTTCTTCTTTATATGTCTAAAGCTGAGTACAAAATAGTGGAAAGGCTATGTAATGCTCTGCATGACTGTGACGAGAGGTTACAAGGCGCTGTTTTGGTTTCACACTCAGCCCTTCCTTTTCCTATTTCTGTTAACACCTTAACAATTAACCAGCCTCTAAGGACTCACCATGAATCAGCACCGAAGGGTCAAAAGTCTCTGCACCTGTCATGTTCTGCTTCTTGATTTTTCACTTTAATTTAACTTTTCTGATGATTCAGCTGTTTACAAGGTTTTAAAGCACTCAAACATGGTTAATTACAAAATTCCAAGGTACTTCTGACAACGTTCAAAGTGTACAATTTATTTCACTGGACTAAACAATAAAAACAGAACATCAGGGAAATGATATCTTACTTATTAAGCTCCACCAACGTCATATGATTTCAACTTTTGCCTACCTTTAGCTGCGTCTATTACGTAGAAGAATCCAATGAAACAGAGATCCAATAAAATATTTAAAATGTTAAAAACTAGGTTTTGGCCTTATTTAATCCATGACAAAAACAGAGAGAACAAGAATATTGTCATGTGTTTCCATTGTATGCTATTTCCCGGATCCTGGTAGATATGTATCAAGAGCCATGTGCATATTTACTAATAGCAGTGCATATTTACTAATTTTATGCACTTATATATTGCTGCTATATTCCGCAGCACTTTACAGTTCCTATCAGTATGTCTTTGGTGTGTGGGAGGAAACCGGAGTAGCCAGAGGAAACCCACACAAACACGGGGAGAATATATAAACTCCATGCAGATGTTGTCCTTGGTCTGATTCAAGCCTAGGACGCCAGCACTGCAAGGCGCCATCGCGCTGCCCATATTTGCCTCAGTATTGTGTGTACTGGTGGCAGATTCTTTGTGGGGTGAACATGACCATTGTTATGTCTCTCATTTCTGTTATCTTCAGCAAGGCACGGGTTAATTGCCTTTGCTGTCTGTGTGTTCTGTGTTCCATATAGAGTTTAGTATGGCCACTGTGAACACCATAGTTACACAGTCCCACATTTGCAGGGACTATTCCTAATTTGCAGAAACAGTCCCTGCAAATTCAGGCTGTCCCAAGCAGCGCTCATAAATGGGTGGTCCTGTTTGAGGCGTTCCTGAGCTGAGGCTTATTTGTCCCGAATTTACCAACTGCAAAGTTGGAAAGTATGGAGTACATTCTGATTTAGTGTCTTACATTTTGCTAGTGGTTGAGTTCATCATATGCCATAAACACCTTAAAGGGAATCTGTCAGCTCTGAAACACCCTCCAAACTAGAGTAAGCGGTGTATATTGTAAGTGACGTCGAGTCCAGTTAAGTAATTTGTATCTTCACACTCACTTGCATTCTGACTCTGTGCTCTGACAAACCTGCAGTAAAATGCGCTCAGTGGACTCCAGGGCTCACTCACATAATGGAGAGGACTCAAAGAAGAGTCCTCTCAATGTATTTTACTGCCGGTTTGTGGGAGCACAGCGTCGGAATGGAAGTGAGTATGAAGATAAAACTTACATAATCGGATTCAGCATCACTTACACTATACATCTCTTACTCTAGTTCAGGAGGTGTTTCGGAGCTGGCAGGTTCCCTTTAATGACCAGGCCTGCAAAGGTCTAAATGACCGGAAAACTTGTTTTTTGTTCTTGTCTTACTGCATTCCAGCGGCCATAAGTTTTTATTTTTACATTGACATGGCTGTGTGAGGCCTTGTTTTATGCAAATTATGGAATTTGTTTTTGTTTTTTTGCATTGTTTGTGAGTACTTATAAATTACGGTGTAATTTATATAATTTTTCTTTGATGCAGATGTTTCACACTAAATAATCTGATAAAGTAATTCTTCAGGTTATTATGGTCGTTTGCATACTAATATGTGTAGTTTTTTTATTCAATGTGTGCACAATAAAATCCTTAGGACAGGCCATAAATATCTGACCAGCATTGTTCTGACTCTCTGTAGCCCCACCAGTCAGCTGTTTGGAGGTAGCTCTGGCCACAGAGGTTGGTGCTGGAACTATACAACTGCATCTATTATATAATGGATGGAGCTGGTTACTACTGCGCTGTCACCCTCAAAGTGAAGGATTCCCTGCTGATTAGATATTGATGGCCTATCCTAAGGATAGGACATCAATAGCAAAATCCTGGAAATCCCCTTTAAAGTTTGAGGTTACTTTTTCTGCCCAAGTCAGACCTGCTGTTAAAGGGGATGGCCACCTTTACTTAACTTTTTCAGATGAGCTCTAAACAGCACAAGAAGCCACTTACTGATATACATTATGTGCAAACAAGTATGGAGACAAAGATTTTAACCCCTTCTCGACATGTACATGTATGGCAGACGTCAGGTCTTTAAAGATGGCATCGGCTCCGGAGCAGAGTGCACACCATAGCTGCCGGATGCCTACTGTTTGAACACACTCATCGCTAATGTGTGTGATCGGCAGTGGTATCAACCACAGACATTTAACCCCTCAAATGCTGTGGTCAAATGTGACCACGGCATCAGAGACGGCTAAAATCCGGAAGCACACGCTTGAAGGGCAGAAACATTTTCTTCTGGCAGAGATTGGGTAACGCGTGCTATGCTTGTATGTATGCTTGAGTCTGTACTAGGCTTACAGGCTTATTACTTGTATACTGCAGTTCAGGCCAGCAGGTGGCAGCACTGAACTGTAATATACCTATTTCTGTATAGAATAATGGAGCAAATTCCATTTTTCTATATAAATTGCAATCTGATGATTGAAAGTTGGAGTCAACTTGGGACATAATTTTTTTTTAATCTAAAAAAAATAAAAAATAAATAAAACTTCAAATCACTCCCTTTCCCCAAAATCAAAATAAATAAAATCAAAATAATAAAAAAGTTATGGCTTCGGGAAGGCAGTAAGCAAATAAAACCACAAAAACGAAATATCGCTGTGTCAGAAAGGGGTTAATCACTGAATTCAAGTGTTTCCTTCAGTCCCATTGCCACAGGTATATAAAATCGGACACCTTGCCATGTTTGCTGTCTTCACAAACAGCTCAATGAATTCTCACATGGTACTGTAATAGGATGACACCACTGCAACTAGTCAGTTTATGAAATGTCTTCCCTCCTAGATGTTCCTACAATAACTGTGAATGGTATTATTGCAAAAGGGAAGCATTGAGGAACCAGAGAAGCTCAGCCACAAAGTGTCAGACCATGTAAAATTACACAGCAGGGTTGTCGAGTGACGAGGTGCATAGTGCAAAAAAGTCACTCAGTAACTGGAGTCCAAACCTTCTCTTGCATTAACACCAGCACAAAAACTGTGCGCCAGAAGCTTCATAGCATAGGTTTCCATGGCCAAGAAGCTGCATGCAAACCCTATCTGCACACTGACAGTGTCAGATGGAATGGTGTTCAGCATACCGCCACTGGACTCCGGGGCAAAGGTGCAAATAACAATTTATTTTCTGAGCCAACCTACATGTATTTGATATTATTTTTCACAGGACACCATAGACCTTTCTTATGTCATTAGAAGACAGATACAATTTTTTTCATTTTTTTTAAGGAAAACTGAAAATTATGAAAAAAAATTTTTTTTCCATTCTTACCAATAGAGATGAGCGAGTAGTGAAATATTCGAAAGTTCGAAATTCGATTCGAATAGACCGCGAAATTCGACTATTCGACCGAATATCGAATCCCATTAAAGTCTATGGGAAAAAAATGCTCGCCACTTGGAAATCTCAATTCGACCACTTGGAGGTCACCAAGTCCATCCTGAAACCTCAGAAAAGGATGCCAACACTGCTGGAATGCAACTGGGACAGCAGGGGAAGCATGTCTGGGTGCATATAACACGCCCAAGTCGCACTATTACGCCACTATCACAGCCTCTCAACAATACACTCCAAAGACAATATAACCTCTCTGTAAAGTGAGACCATACAAGGAAACCTTCTTTCCTCTACATTGCCATGGACCCCAAGCCATACTAGACAAAAAAGAAGATAAAATTCTGCACCCCTTAAAATCACGTTGCCTATGACAACCACAGATGGCATAGGCAAGGGGGAAAGCAAATAGACCCCACCCTAATTGTCATTGTGTGTGTGTGTGAGATGTGGTCAGACATGTCTTCTTTAAAATGTAAAAACAACTCAAACACATGCAGAAGCCTTAAAATGCCCAAATTGTTGGCGCTTGAGATGTCAGTGACCCGACCTGGCCCAGTGTCATGTCTAGCAGGTAAAGCAGTGGGGATGTTGAGGGATGCGTAGGACCGCAAAAGGCAGGAAGAGGCCGTGGGCTGGCCAGAGGCTCATGGAAAATTTTGTGGAGGCCCAAGAGGTGAGACGTCTTAAAAATTGTGTGGAGGCTAAAGAGGTGAGACCTCTTAAAAATTATGTGGAGGCCCAAGAGCTGAGACCTCTTAAAAATTATGTGGAGGCCCAAGAGGTGAGACCTCTTAAAAATTATGTGGAGGCCCAAGAGGTGAGACGTCTTAAAAATTGTGTGGAGGCTAAAGAGGTGAGACCTCTTAAAAATTATGTGGAGGCCCAAGAGGTGAGACCTCTTAAAAATTATGTGGAGGCCAAAGAGGTGAGACCTCTTAAAAATTGTGTGGAGGCTAAAGAGGTGAGACCTGTTAAAAATTTTGTGGAGGCCCAAGAGGTGAGACCTTGATAAAATTTTGTGGAGGCCCAAGAGGTGAGACCTCTTAAACATTTTGTGGAGGCCCAAGAGGTGAGACCTTGATAAAATTATGTGGAGGCCCAAGAGGTGAGACCTGTTAAAAATTTTGTAGAGGCCCAAGAGGTGAGACCTCTTAAAAATTGTGTGGAGGCTAAAGAGGTGAGACCTGTTAAAAATTTTGTGGAGGCCCAAGAGGTGAGACCTTGATAAAAATTTTGTGGAGGCCCAAGAGGTGAGACCTCTTAAACATTTTGTGGAGGCCCAAGAGGTGAGACCTTGATAAAATTATGTGGAGGCCCAAGAGGTGAGACCTGTTAAAAATTTTGTGGAGGCCCAAGAGGTGAGACCTGTTAAAAATTTTGTGGAGGCCCAAGAGGTGAGACCTGTTAAAAATTTTGTGGAGGCCCAAGAGGTGAGACCTTGATAAAATTTTGTGGAGGCCCAAGAGGTGAGACCTGTTAAAAATTTTGTGGAGGCCCAAGAGGTGAGACCTTGATAAAATTATGTGGAGGCCCAAGAGGTGAGACCTGTTAAAAATTTTGTGGAGGCCCAAGAGGTGAGACCTGTTAAAAATTTTGTGGAGGCCCAAGAGGTGAGACCTCTTAAAAATTATGTGGAGGCCCAAGAGGTGAGACCTCTTAAAAATTATGTGGAGGCCCAAGAGGTGAGACCTCTTAAAAATTATGTGGAGGCCCAAGAGGTGAGACCTCTTAAACATTTTGTGGAGGCCCAAGAGGTGAGACCTCTTAAACATTTTGTGGAGGCCCAAGAGGTGAGACCTCTTAAACATTTTGTGGAGGCCCAAGAGGTGAGACCTTGATAAAATTATGTGGAGGCCCAAGAGGTGAGACCTGTTAAAAATTTTGTAGAGGCCCAAGAGGTGAGACCTCTTAAAAATTGTGTGGAGGCTAAAGAGGTGAGACCTGTTAAAAATTTTGTGGAGGCCCAAGAGGTGAGACCTTGATAAAAATTTTGTGGAGGCCCAAGAGGTGAGACCTCTTAAACATTTTGTGGAGGCCCAAGAGGTGAGACCTTGATAAAATTATGTGGAGGCCCAAGAGGTGAGACCTGTTAAAAATTTTGTGGAGGCCCAAGAGGTGAGACCTGTTAAAAATTTTGTGGAGGCCCAAGAGGTGAGACCTGTTAAAAATTTTGTGGAGGCCCAAGAGGTGAGACCTTGATAAAATTTTGTGGAGGCCCAAGAGGTGAGACCTGTTAAAAATTTTGTGGAGGCCCAAGAGGTGAGACCTTGATAAAATTATGTGGAGGCCCAAGAGGTGAGACCTGTTAAAAATTTTGTGGAGGCCCAAGAGGTGAGACCTGTTAAAAATTTTGTGGAGGCCCAAGAGGTGAGACCTCTTAAAAATTATGTGGAGGCCCAAGAGGTGAGACCTCTTAAAAATTATGTGGAGGCCCAAGAGGTGAGACCTCTTAAAAATTATGTGGAGGCCCAAGAGGTGAGACCTCTTAAACATTTTGTGGAGGCCCAAGAGGTGAGACCTCTTAAACATTTTGTGGGAGGGCCCAAGAGGTGAG
>ONZH01003458.1:0-86195 GCA_900303285.1 Rhinella marina
GGGGGCCTTGTTGAAGCCAGTGGGGATACAATGCATGCTGGTGAGGGTCAGCCAGGATCCCACTCATCCAGAATCCCTGCCTTTATGGGACAGTTAAGCAGGGGCGGGTTACACCGCTGTTGAGGCCTGAGCAGGTTGAACAGGTGGTGCAATGGATAGCCGATAGCGCTTCCACACAGTTGTCCACCAGCCAGTCATCCACACAGTCTCACTCTGACCCTCCTTCCTCCACACCTGGCCAACAGAGTCATCCCACCATTGACCCCTCCCAGGAGCTCTTTTCGGGTCCTTTTTCAGATGTGCCGGAAGAATCCCAGGAGCTAGCAGAGGAATTTGTTTGTAGTGATGCCCAACCACTTGAGTATTCGCCATCTCCTGCTGATGTGGACCCTGAACCAGCATCTGTTATCATGAGCGATGATGATGATGAGACGCAGTTGCCATCAAGGGAGGCTGTTGGAATGTCCAGTGGGCAGGAGGAGGAGCAGAGTGAGGAAGTGGAAGAGGAGGTGGTGGATGACGAAATGACCGACCCCACTTGGCCAGGGGTGATGTCCAGCGGGGAAAGCAGTGGAGAGGTGGTGGTCTGCGCAGCACCAAAAAAGGCAGCAAGAGGCAGAGGGATGTCCACAGGCAGAGGGATGTCCACAGGCAGAGGGATGTCCACAGGCAGAGGGCAGTCCAGACAGAGAAGTGAGGCCACAGCCAGCAGGGCCGAAGCTGTTCCCGGCAGCAGGCAGTCGCGCGAAGCTCCCCCATCGAGGCCTCGTACTTCTGTGGTGTGGAGATTTTTTAATGTTTGTGCGGATGACAAACTGAGCGCAGTTTGCACACTCTGCCACTCAAAACTGAGTATGGGGCTCTGAGAAGAGCAATATGACCACCTCAGGCATGCGGCGTCACTTGGAAGTCAAGCACTGGACTGAGTGGGAGAGCAAACGTAATACAACCTGCGCCCGGTCTTGCTGCCACTGCTTCTTCCCCTTTGTTGTGTGCTGCCACTGCGGTCCAGACCTCCAGCCAGGACACCTCCACATCTGCCTCTGCCTCGGCTACTTTGGGGCCTTCTCCTTCAACCTCCCCTTCCCCCGCATCGTCGCCTGCACCTTCACACTCCTTGTCCCATCAACTGTCCATCTCGCAGGGGTTCGACCGCAGGCGGAAGTACGCCTCGAGTCACCCCCAAGCCCAAGCCTTAAACTGCCACATCTCCAAACTGCTGGCCCTGGAGATGTTGCCGTTTAGGCTTGTGGAGACGCAGGCCTTCCTCGACCTGATGGCGGCTGCCGCACCTCGCTATTCCGTCCCCAGCCGCCACTACTTTTCCCGGAGTGCCGTCCCCGCCCTGCACCTGCACGTGTCGCGTAACATCAGGCGGGCCCTGAGGTACGCAGTCAGCGCAAAGGTCCACTTGACCACCGACTCGTGGACAAGCGCTTGCAGCCAGGGACGATACATCTCTTTGATGGCACACTGGGTGAATATTGTGGAAGCGGGGACGGGGTCGCAAACAGAGACGGCCTACCTACCACACCCGCCCAAGATTGCCAGCATGGGTTCTGATAAACCCCCCTCCTCTTCCTCCTCCTCCTCCTCCTCTGCCTTAACATCGCCCTCAGCCGCTAGCTGGAAGCGTTGCAGCACTGGCGCGGGGAGACGTCAGCAGGCGGTGCTTAAGCTCATCAGCTTGGGCGACAGGAAGCACAGCGCCCCAGAGGTGAGGGACGCCATATTGCAGCAGACGGAGATGTGGCTGTCGCCGCTGCAGCTAGGACCAGGCATGGTCGTGTGCGATAACGGCCATAACTTGGTGGCGGCTCTGGAGCTTGCCGAACTCAATCACGTACCATGCCTGGCCCAAGTTTTTAATCTGGTAGTCCAAAAATTTCTAAAGACTTACCCCAACCTGGCAGAGCTACTGGTGAAAGTGCGGCGCTTGTGCGCTCACTTTCGGAAGTCAACTGTAGCTGCTGCCAGCTTAAAAAAACTCCAGCAACGCCTCCATTTGCCTGAACATCGGCTGTTGTGCGACCTGCCAACTCGCTGGAATTCCACCTATTCCATGTTGGCCAGGGTGTGTGAGCAGCAGAGAGCATTGATGGAGTACCAGATTATGAATCCACGCGTGCCTCCAACTCAGCTCCCTCAGTTTGCCAACCACGAGTGGCCATGGATGGCAGACATATGCGATGTACTGCGTATCTTTGAGGAGTCCACCAAGAAGGTCAGCAGCGAGGACGCTATAGTGAGCGTAACCATCCCGCTCCTATGCGTCCTTAAAGAATCGGTCATCGCAATAAGGGAGAACGCATTGCACGCAGAGGAGACGGGGGTAGGAGGAGACGCAACGGAGCTACACAGTCAGACCACACTTTTGTCTGCTTCACGGTGGCAATTGCAGGAGGAGGAGGATGAGGAGGAGGACGACGTGGAGGTGGCTGTGGAAGAGGAGGAGGATGCTGGCGGCGAGGGTAGCAGTCAGGCTGTGTGCATCCCATTGGTTCAGCGCGGATGGGGCGGAGAGGAGGCGGAAGAGGAAGAGGAGGAAATGGCAAGTGATCCTTCTGGTGGGGGCAGTGACGTCATGCCTATTCAGAGTCTGGCACACATGGCTGACTTCATGCTGGGCTGCTTTTCCCGGGACACACGTGTTGTCCGGATAGTGGAGAACAAACTGTACTGGGTCTTCGCAATCCTGGACCCCCGGTATAAAGATAACGTCTCCTCTTTTATTCCGGTAGAGGAGAGGACGAATCGATTGCTGGAATACCAGAGGGAACTCGTGCAGAACATGATGGAGATTTTCCCACCCACCATCGCTGGCGGCAGAGAGGAGAGGGTCTCCCAGAGTCCCACAACATCGATCAGGCCCACAGCCACCAGGGGAACACTCTCCAAGGTGTGGGACACGTTCATGGCACCCCCTCGTGCAACTTCCATCACTGCGGGGCCCGCTATCAGCAGGAGGGACAAGTATCGGCGGATGTTGCGGGATTACCTGGCAGACCGTACCCCTGTCCTCCCCGATCCCTCGGCGTCCTACACTTACTGGGTCTCCAAGTTGGACACGTGGCTGGAACTGTCCCTGTACGCCTTGGAGGTGCTTGCCTGCCCTGCCGCCAGCGTGCTATCAGAAAGGGTGTTCAGCGCAGCCGGGGGCATTATAACCGATAAGCGCAGCCGCCTGTCAACCGACAGTGCCGACAGGCTGACGCTAATCAAAATGAACAGCAAGTGGATTGACCCGGACTTTGCTTCTCCAACAGTGGAAAGCAGCCAAAAGTGAAGTGCCATTTCCTCCTCCTCCTTAACCGCCTTAGATTTGCTCCATAAAAAAAAAAATAAAAAATTTATGGCTCACCTCTTGGGCCTACAAACAATTTTTAAGAGGTCTCACCTCTTGGGCCTACAAACAATTTTTAAGAGGTCTCACCTCTTTAGCCTCCACACAATTTTTAAGACGTCTCACCTCTGTGGCCTCCACATAATTTTTAAGAGGTCTCACCTCTTGGGCCTCCACATAATTTTTAAGAGGTCTCACTTCTTGGGCCTCCACATAATTTTTAAGAGGTCTCACCTCTTGGGCCTCCACATAATTTTTAAGAGGTCTCACCTCTTGGGCCTCCACATAATTTTTAAGAGGTCTCACCTCTTGGGCCTACAAACAATTTTTCTCATGGCTTACCTCTTGGGCCTACAAACAATTGTTAAGAGGTCTCACCTCTTGGGCCTACAAACAATTTTTATTATGCCTCACCTCTTGGGCCTACAAACAATTGTTAAGAGGTCTCACCTCTTGGGCCTACAAACAATTTTTATTATGGCTCACCTCTTGGGCCTTAATACAGTTGTTAAGAGGTCTCACCTCTTGGGCCTACAAACAATTTTTATTATGGCTCACCTCTTTGGCCTCCACTTAATTTTTTCGAGGGCTCACCTCTTGGGCCTCCACTTAATTTTTTCGAGGGCTCACCTCTTGGGCCTCCATATAATTTTTTCGAGGGCTCACCTCAAGCTAACTTTGCGCACTCATTAAAATATTTTCACAACAAGGACCTAAGAGCCCTCGATGGGAGAGCTTTGTGTGGGGGCCTGTTATAGGGAAGAGATGCGGCCCTGCGGGCTCTAGCCTGCCTTCTCCATGAGCCTCTGGCCAGCCCACGGCCTCTTCCTGCCTTTTGCGGTCCTACGCATCCCTCAACATCCCCACTGCTTTACCTGCTAGACATGACACTGGGCCAGGTCGGGTCACTGACATCTCAAGCGCCAACAATTTGGGCATTTTAAGGCTTCTGCATGTGTTTGAGTTGTTTTTACATTTTAAAGAAGACATGTCTGACCACATCTCACACACACACACAATGACAATTAGGGGTGGGGTCTATTTGCTTTCCCCTTTGCCTATGCCATCTGTGGTTGTCATAGGCAACGTGATTTTAAGGGGTGCAGAATTTTATCTTCTTTTTTGTCTAGTTTGGCTTGGGGTCCATGGCAATGTAGAGGAAAGAAGGTTTCCTTGTATGGTCTCACTTTACAGAGAGGTTACATTGTCTTTGGAGTGTATTGTTGAGAGGCTGTGATAGTGGCGTAATAGTGCGACTTGGGCGCGTTATATGCACCCAGACATGCTTCCCCTGCTGTCCCAGTTGCATTCCAGCAGTGTTGGCATCCTTTTCTGAGGTTTCAGGGTGGACTTGGTGACCTCCAAGTGGTCGAATTGAGATTTCCAAGTGGCGAGCATTTTTTTTCCATAGACTTTAATGGGATTCGATATTCGGTCGAATAGTCGAATTTCGCGGTCTATTCGAATCGAATTTCGAACTTTCGAATATTTCACTACTCGCTCATCTCTAGTGACGTGCAGGAACTATCGTAGAACTGACTGACACCCTGTTAACGGTAGCTATTTAGACTGCGACCCAGACAAATGTCGCACAGAGAGTTTTCTGGATCAAGCTGTAGATGATATTGGTAGCAAATGACTTGGTTGTATTCTGTGACGTACAGAAAGTGTCACCTGGACAGTATATACGGATTGGAGCGAGTGTGCTGAACTGTGACACACAGAAAAGTTACACGCAGCTGAGTAAAATGGATTTGTATCACTGAGCTAAAACAACAAAAAAACTAATTTTTTTTAATATTTAGTTTTTTATATTTTTTTTTAAATTTTGTTTTTTTGGGAACGTGAGGTGCAGGAACTATCGGAGACCTAACTCACACCCTGTTAACGGTGGCTATTTAGACTGCGATCCAGACAAATGTCGCACAGAGTTTTTGGGATCAAGCTGTAGATGTTATTGGTAGCAAATGACTTGGTTGTATTCTCTGACGTACAGAAAGCGTCACCTGGACAGTATATACGGATTGGAGCGAGTGTGCTGAACTGTGACACACAGAAAGGTTACACGCAGCTGAGTAAAATGGATTTGTATCACTGAGGTAAAACAACTGAAAAACTAATTTTTTTTTAAATTTTGTTTTTTTTGGGAACGTGATGTGCAGGAACTATCGTAGAACTGACTGACACCCTGTTAACGGTGGCTATTTAGACTGCGACCCAGACAAATGTGGCACAGAGAGTTTTCTGGATCAAGCTGTATACGTTATTGGTAGCAAATGACTTGGTTGTATTCTGTGACGTACAGAAAGTGTCACCTGGACAGTATATACGGATGGGAGTGAGTGTGCTGAACTGTGACACACAGAATGGTTCCACACTGCTGTGTGCAATGGATTTGTATCACTGAGATAGAACAATAAAAAAAAAACAGGGTTAGATATGGCGATAGCTGCACTACTTGTGCCAGCCAGCCAGCCAAGCCAGGAGACAAAAAAAAAATTTCTTCTAGCCCTTAGAAGGGCTGTTGGGTTCTTTGTGGGTGATTCCTGCCTAACAGAGAACTAAATGCAGGCCCTAACACTCTCCCTGAAAGGCAGCAGCTCTATCCCTAACGACATCCAGACGGCATCTGAGTCGAGCACCGCGGCCAGTCACTAGTATATTCCAGGGTCACCTGATCAGGCCAGCCAACCCCTGCTATCGACATGTAAGGGCCCCACGTGATGCTGGGTGTACCATAGAGTCTCCTTGCTTGTGATTGGCTGTGTTTATAGGCGCCAAAAAAGCACGATGCGGAAGTTTCCATTTCCTCGAGTATGGCGAGATACACGTCCGAGCAGCGAGCACTTACGAGTACCCTAATACTCGAACGAGCACCAAGCTCGGACGAGTATGCTCACTCATCTCTAGTTACTGTGTAATAAACACAGAACCTGGGGACATGAAGAAGAAAGCTAATTAATACACTTAACAACAGCAACCACAATAGGAAATAACACCAGCAAGGTCAAGTTTTCGCTAAGATTAGAATGATACCATGAAGCAAGCTAAACATCTGCACACCATTCTAAACCCAAAAATGGACCTGAAACCATAAGAACCAGCAGCATCCATAAAAAGTGCTAGCTCTAAATTAGTACAGTCTGTGATATGCAACACGTCCAGCCTTAATAATTTCAAAGAAACTCATGCCAAACATACTCCCAAATCAACATTCAATGATCTACTGAGGCAAATATGGTGACTGGGGGAAGGTATACCTGTGGTGGTTAGCAACAAACGTTGGTAAAAAAAACCCTGCCCATTGGCATGACCTTACAAGCAAAAACTAAGATGCTGAGTAGGGAATGCAGTTGTTCTAATGCAGTGACGGCAAACCTCCTGCTCTCCCGCCAAGCAATTATACACCTTGGGAGATGTAGTTTTACAACAGCTGGAGTGCCGGAGGTTAGCTATCACAGTTCTAATGTAACCTTATGCATGGCACAAAAACCATGAATCAACCCAAAAAGCTTCAAACTTTTTTCTTCAGCTATCTGAAAGACCATGGTCATTGTGTCTATTTCAACACCAAGGAAGGACAAAGTAGTTGTTGAGCCCTCTGTCTTCTTCTCAAGCATTGGCACTCAGAACCGCGCCACATAATAACGAAAAGTATTCAGCAGGAATCCATATGCATCACTCCCCTTCCAGTGCTGCTCTGAGGAACTCATCCAGATAATGGATGGACTGAGAGCCAGTCTCATGCCTCACAATTTCATTCAAGAAATTAATCGAAAAGCTCAAAATAGTAACAAGAAATTAAACAACCTATTGGGAGGTTCCTATGAAAATAATACCATCCATTTAACACCTGAGGAAACAATCTGAACACTGACTCAATATATGATTTCAAAAGGAGTGCATCAGGGCTCTCCATCCTGACTAATCGCAACCACCTGGTCAAAAGAAATGTATGACACAAGGAGCCATCTGCAGAAATCCCTCATTAGACCTTAAAGACTGGCCTATTTTTGTTTTTGCATTTTTGAGTTTTCCTCCCCACATTCCAATAGCCATAATTTTTAAAATTCCATTCACATAGCCATAGCTTATTTTGTGCACGACAAGATGTATTTTTAATGGCACAATTTTACCATTTAATGTACTGTGTCTTGTATTGGAAAAAAGGGGGAAAAAATTATTTGTGGTGTAGAACTAAAAAAAAAAATTTGGAGAGGTTTTTCTATTATAACGGTCACAGTGGGCTAAAAATTACATGACATTCTTATTCTGCAGGTAACATAGTAACATAGTTTATAAGGCTGAAAAAAGACATCTGTCCATCCAGTTCGCCTGTTTTCCTACAAGTTGATCCAGAGGAAGGCAAAAAACCCCTGTGAGGTGGAAGCCAATTTTCCCCACTTTAGGGGAAAAAATTCCTTCCCGACAATCAGGCAATCAGAATAACTCCCTGGATCAACGACCCCTCTCTAGTAACTATAACCTGTAATATTATTACACTCCAGCAATACATCCAGGCCCCTCTTGAACTCTTTTAGTGAACTTACCATCACCACCTCCTCAGGCAGAGAGTTCCATAGTCTCACTGCTCTTACCGTAAAGAATCCTCTTCTATGTTTGTGTACAAACCTTCTTTCCTCCAGACGCAGACCATGTCTCCTCGTCACAGTCACAGTCCTCCGGATAAATAGATCATGGGAGAGATCTCTGTACTGACCCCTGATAAATTTATACATAGTTATTAGATCTCCCCTCAGTCGTCTTTTTTCTAAAGTGAATAACCCTAATTTTGATAATCTTTCTGGTTACTGTAGTCCACCCATTCCAATTATTACTTTAGTTGCCCTCCTCTGAACCCTCTCCAGCTCTGCCTTGTCTGCCTTGTTCACAGGAGCAAAGAACTGTGCACAGTACTCCATGTGTGGTCTGACTAGTGATTTGTAAAGTGGCAGGACTATGTTCTCATCACGGGCACCTATGCCCCTTTTGATGCAACCCATCATCTTATTGGCCTTGGCAGCAGCTGTCTGACACTGGTTTCTGCAGCTTAGTTTGCTGTTCACTAAAATTCCTAGGTCCTTTTCCATGTCAGAGTTACCCAATGTTTTACCATTCAGTATTTACTGGTGACTTGTATTATTCCTTCCTGTGTGCATAACTTTACATTTGTCACTGTTAAACCTCATCTGCCACTTCTCTGCCCAAGACTCCAGTCTATCCAGATCCATCTGTAGCAGTGTACTGTCCTCTTCTGTGTTAATTACTTTACACAGTTTAGTGTCATCTGCAAAAATTGATATTTTACTGTGCAAGCCTTCTATAAGATCATTAATAAATATATTGAAGAGAATAGGGCCCAATACTGACCCCTGTGGTACCCCACTAGTGACAGTGACAATCTGAGTGTGTACCATTAACAACCACTCTCTGTTTTCTATCACTGAGCCAGTTACTTACCCACATACAGACATTTTCTCCCAGGCCAAGCATTCTCATTTTATATACTAACCTTTTATGTGGTACCGTGTCAAATGCTTTGGCGAAGTCCAGATATACGACATCCATTGATTCGCCGCGATCCAGTCTAGAACTTACCTCCTCATAGAAACTGATTAAATTGGTTTGACATGACCGATCCCTCATGAAGCCATGCTGATATGGAGTTATTTGCTTATCTTCATTGAGGTACTCCAAGATAGCATCTCTTAGAAAACCCTCAAACAGTTTACCCACGACAGATGTTAAACTTACCGGCCTATAGTTCCCGGGCTCTGTTTCTGGACCCTTTTTGAATATTGGGCACATAGCACCATTTGCTATGTGCCAATCCTGTGGAACACTCCCTGTCAGTATAGAGTCCTTAAAGAGGCTCTGTCACTAGGTTGTAACCTATGTATTTAAATACATAGGTTACAAGACCTAGTGACAACATTTAAAATCATACCTGTCATGCAGAGTTCTGCGCAGCGGTTGCGTAGATATTTAACCTTTAAAACATATGCAAATGAGCCATCGGAGCATCGGGGGCGGCCTCTTTCCTCTGGAGCACCGCTTCATCACCGCCCCCCGGGCCCGAGGCACGTCCCCTCGCAACTGACACGCCCATTACCCGATTTGATAGACAGCGCTAGACTTACCAGTCTAGCGCTGAAATCCCGCGCATGCTCGCTCGCATTCCGATCAGCTGGACTGACGCGCGCGCCGCCACTCCGGGGATTAGCGAAGTGGCGGCGCGTGCGCAGTGGAGAAGACAGCGCTTGCAGTGCAAACACTGCAAGCGCTACTGCGCATGCTCCAGGGAATATTTTCGGACGCATGCGTGGGATTTCAGCGCTAGACTGGTAAGTCTAGCGCTGTCTATCAAATCGGGTAATGGGCGTGTCAGTTGTGAGGGGACGTGCCTCGGGCCCGGGGGGCGGTGATGGAGCGGTGCTCCAGAGGAAAGAGGCCGCCTCCCCGGTGCTCCGATGGCTCATTTGCATATGTTTTAAAGGTTAAATATCTACACAACCGCTGCGCAGAACTCTGCATGACAGGTATGATTTTAAATGTTGTCACTAGTTCTTGTAATCTATGTATTTAAATACATAGGTTACAACCTAGTGACAGAGCCTCTTTAAATATCAGAAATAAGGGTCTAGCTATGACATTACTTAATTATCTTAGGATACGGGGGTGTACTTCTTCCTGGGTCAGACAGGGCACTTTTAATGGGGAATTTACTTTTATATTCTGCATTTCATCTGACAGTTTATTTTCCTCAGTGAATACAGTGGAGAAAAAGATATTTAGTATCTTTGCTTTCTCCTCATGGCTCTCTGCAACTCCCCCCTCATTACTCTGTCAGGGGCCGACACCTTCAGGTTTATACTTTTTACCATTTATATAATTAAAGAACATTTTAGGATTAGTTTTACTCTCTTTGGCGATTAATCTCTCAGTCTCTAGTTTGGCTGTTTTTATTTGTCTTTTACATATTCTATTTTTTCCTTATAGTTTTATAGTGATTTTATAGTGATTTAAATGCTTTCTTTTTGTCATTTATTGCTTTTTTTCCAGTTCTATTTATCCATATTGGTTTTTTCTTGTTCCTTAAACTTTTATTCCCATAAGGTATGTACCTCTCACAATTAGATATTAGGATGCTTTTAAAAATATCCCATTTTGTGGTTGTATTTTTATTTTTATAAATATAGCCTCTCTCAGTTGGCTAAATTTTGCTTTTTTGAAGTTTGGTATTTTTGTTCCTCCCTGAAGAAACGCTCTTTTGAATGACAATTGGAAGGTTATTATTTTATGTTCACTATTTCCCAGGTGTCCCCCCAACCTGCACATCTGTTGTTCTGTCAGGTCTATTGGTTAATACTAAGTCCAGTATGGCCATCCCTCTAGTCGGGTCCTGAACCAGTTGGGAAAGGTAATTGTCTTTGGTTATTGCCAAGAACCTGTTTCCTTTATGAGATATACAGGTTTCAGTTTCCCAGTCTTTATCTGGGTAGTTGAAATCCCCCATAATAACGACCTAATTATGATTTGCCGCCTCATCTATTTAGTTTAGAAGTAGATTTTCTGTGGACTCTGGTATATTAGGTGGTTTATTATAAACTCCTATTAGTATTTTATTATTGTTTTTGGCTCCTTTTATTTCTACCCACAGTGACTCCACATGTTCATGTCCCTCATTTATATCATCCCGGAGTGTGGGCTTTAGACAGGATTTTACATATAGGCAGACCCCTCCCCCTCTCCGGTTTTGAGGATCCTTTCTAAACAGACTGTAACCCTGTACATTAACTGCCCAGTCATAGCTATCATCCAGCCATGTCTCAGTTACTCCCACTATGTCATAGTCCTCCTCACACATCACTAATTCCAGTTCACCAGGTTTATTAGTCAGGCTTCTGGCATTAGTGTACATACAATTAAGAGGTTTATGTATATTTTTTACCCTATACCTTTCCTTCTGAACTGTTCTAGTTCCTCCTTCCATTCCTCCCCCAGTTCTATTACCTTGCCCCAGGTCTCTATGGTCTGGCTATGACATTACTTAATTCTCTTAGGATATGAGGGTGAATGAATAGAGAAGTAACTGACTTCTTGTACTGTGTCAGAGAGTTGGTCACATGACACAGCTAAGGATCAGAAAGGGAGAGGATAAGGCACAAATACAGTCACTGATGAGAAGATTACATTCACTAAAGATTACATCATACACCTTTTTTTTCGGGAGTTCTACTTTAAAGGAGTTGTGCACTCCATACATATTGATCATCTATTGTCAGTATAGGTCATTAGCATTTGATCGTGGGGGTCCAACACCTGGCACTCCCGCTGATCAACCGTTTGAAGAAGAGGTGGCGTTCCATCCCAGCGCTGGTCTTCTCTGGACCTGTGGTATAGTTTAATTCAAGTAAATGGAGCAACTTGTCATTACACTGCACCGTCGAGACTTCCTAGATGATGGGCAGCGCTCGCATGGAGCTTTGGCTCCTCTTCAAACAGCTCATCACGGGGGTGCCGGGTCATCAATATGTATGGCCTGCACAACCCCTTTAACTAATGTTAAAGGGGTTAATGCAATGTTACCAAGTTAACTGGTTAGTTGGTATAGTCTATTCGTAGCAGATCTACTAGAAGGATGTGAGAGTTCTTTCAGACCCGGCCCAAGTCCACAGAACCTCTGTCTCAGATATTAAAGCTGCCAAGGAAGCAACTCTACTAGCAGAGAACCCCTGAAAGAACGAGATCCAGGCTGTTCAAGATTCCAACAGGAAGGTATTCGCTCTCTTATGGGATTGAGACTTTGCTGCTGTGGAAAGGATTAAAGCAGCCAAGCAGCAGACAGAGAGGCTTATTGCCAAAGAGAGTAAAACTAACCCTAAATTGTTTGTCAGTTATATAAATGGTAAAGAGTTTAAACCTGAAAGTGTTGGGCTTTTAAGGAGTGACAATGGAGGAGTTATAGAGCAATGAGGAGAAATCAAATTAATTAAATACTTTTCTCTCCACTGTATTTACTGTATTCACTGAGTAAAATAAAATGTCAGATGAAATGCAGAGTGTCAAATGCCCCACTGAATGTGGCCTGTTAGCCCCAGGAAAAGGTTCATCTGCATCTTAAAAAGGTTAAAATAGACAAATCACCTTGTCCAGGTGGCATACACCCCCACTAAACACTGGGTAAGGCTAGTTTCACACTACCGTTCGTGAGATCCAGCAGGCTGTTCCAGCAAGATGTCTCTGTATCTGTCCGCATGGCCAAAAATGCACAAGAATCCTGCTGCCACATGTAGTGAAACAGCTTCCATTTTTCTATACAGTTATGTGTATGGCCAGGCTACAGGATATGCTATCAATGTATGAATTGTGGCGACCAATGTGAACCCTGCCCACTGCTAGAGTGAAGTAGTTGAAGCACTTGGTAAGAACCATTCCACCTTGTCACAATCGGAGATATTTTGGTTGGATCCTAGTAAAGGTCACATCTGGTTAAACCTCAATGGACCTCATTCCAATGTTGCAATTTGCACATAAATGAATTGTAAGAAAATAGAGCTGCCTGCTTATTGCTTTGTCAGAGTCCCTGTAGTATGTCACTAATGTTACATTTACTGTAGACTTAGGACATTGCTTCTATACTCTAAACTAGTGAGTCCACTCTCTTTGCTTATTTAATTGGGATATTTGCAGAGATTTTCCTTCTCATACAGTGGAAATGCAGAGAACTTGAATGAGAACGGCTGCAAGTCATGGCAGAATCTCCTGACAGATTATAAATAGGCCAGGAATGTGCCCATCTGATATCTCCAACAGGTTCTGCTCCAAGAGGTCTGGAGTGGACAGGCTGATGATGAATGTGTTTACTGGACTGCAGCATATTGTGTATGGAGCACCAAATAAAAGTCTGAACCTGATTTTAAATTGTTACTTTTGTGACATTTAAAGGAGTATTCCAGTAATTTGACTTTATCCCTTATCCACAGGAAGGGGATAACTATTAGATAGGTGGAAGGTCTGTACCCTGCAGGACCCCCTAAAATGAACAGACCAGCAGGTTGAACATGTGCTTAGCTGCTCCATTCATCTTTAATGGACCGCCATGAATAGTCATGCACTGCACTTGGTTATCACCAACAGTCAAATAGAGATGAATGGAGTGGCAGTGTGCATGAGCGGCGTGCTACTCCATATATTGTTATATAGTTACGAATTTCACAAAAGATTTGCCCGCCAAATGTACCCAAACCTTTTCAGGTTCGCTTTGGACACATCCAGTAAAAAAGTGCGTGGAGCCATTTTACTGCACATGTTGACGGGAAAAACCTTGAGATAGGAAGAAGAATGCTCATATGACCCTGGGAGGAAGTGTGGGAGAGGACTTGTTCTGATTGTCTCACAGGCTGACAGCCTGGATCAGCCAATCAGTGGCATAGCAGGCAGGGAGGTGTCTGTGCAGAACGAGCAGAGTGTCATTCTGTGTTGAGCTGTTAATGAGGGTGGACGGATATATGCAGTGTATATGCAGTGTTTGCTGCAGAACCTCATTGTAGCAGTTTTACATTAAAAAATAAGCCACCTGCAAGAAAAATACTTTTTCATTTGAACAGCGTGATAGCTATTTTTGTTTAACCCTCAAGTTTCTACTTAGACTTATTGCCTGCATAGCACCCCAGTACCATTCTGCTGCTGACCAATGGTATTTTTTTCAAATGCATTTTTTTTTTACAGCAATAACACTATTTTATACTATTGAACTTAAACACAAATTACACCGTAGACAGAAATATTCCCGTCTTTCCTTCATATTGGTGTGTATTTTGGGGTTGGGGAATAATTGCATTACAAGTTTGTGACATGTGTCTTAACAGTAAATGAAGGTCTTTTTTTAACCTGTGTTTTTAAACGCAAATAACAAAATAGATAAAACCTTAGCAGCCTTTCCTGCATTGTTTTATTGGTGGTGGGGAGAATGATTGCATTACAAGTTTGCAATGTGTGTGTTAACAGTAAAGAAAGGTCTTTTTTGAAATTGCGTTTTTGAATGCAAATAATATAAAATGTAAATAATAATATTAAAATGTAATAAAATATTACTGGCCTTTCAATGTGTTCAGTGTGTTTGTAAAAGGAGAAGGAAATTTAATTTTGCCTCTGTCTTTAAATTATAGATAACACACTTGCAATTTTGCTATAACCATTCCATAATTTGTGTGACTGTGTACCAAATCCGTGACTTTTCATTTAGGCCTTATAATAAAATTTTTGGAATACGGAAGAGTTCAAAATGACGGCTGATTGGTCCGCCAATCTGATATTGATGACCTGTCCTGAGGATAGGTCATCAATATTAAAATCCTGGAAAACCCCTTTAATATACATAAGCTTGGTTCTCTTAGCAGATACACACGTGGAAAAATAAGATAACCATTTTTAGTCCCACCATGGGGAAATTCACAGTGTTACAGAAACACAGAGAATACAAAAACTCCTAAATAAAGGCATTACAGTACAGGGTACAGATGAAAAAATATAAAAAAAATAAGGGATATACAGTGGGGAAAAAAAGTATTTAGTCAGCCACCAATTGTGCAAGTTCTCCCACTTAAGATGAGATAGGCCTGTAATTGACATCATAGGTAGACCTCAACTATGAGCGACAAAATGAGAAAACAAATCCAGAAAATCACATTGTCTGATTTTTAACCCCTTCAACCCCAGGCCTGTTTTCACCTTCCTGCCCAGGCCATTTTTTGCAAATCTGACATGTGTCTTTTTATGTGGTAATAACTTTGGAATGCTTTTACTTATCCAGGCCATTCTGAGAATGTTTTCTCGTCACATATTGTGCTTCACGACAGTAGTAAATTTGTGGCAAAATATTTCATTTTTATTTATAAAAAAATACCAAATTTACCAAAAATTGGAAAAATTTCCAAATTTCAATTTCTCTACTTTCAAAATACATAGTAATACCTCCAAAAATAATTATTATTTTACATGCCCCATATGTCTACTTTATGTTGGCATCATTTTATAAATGTCATTTTACTTTTTTAGGACGTTAGAAGGCTTAGAAGTTTAGAAGCCATTTTTCAAATTTTCAACAAAATTTCCAAAACCATTTTTTGAAGCACCAATTCAGATATAAAGTGATTTTGAGGAGCTTACATAATAGAAACCACCCATAAATTACCTCATTTTAGAAACTACGCCCCTAAATTATTTAAAACTGACGTTACAAACTTTGTTAACCCTTTAGGTGTTCCACAAGAATTAAAGGAAAATATTTATGCAGATTTTTCATGTTAATCAATTTTTTTCTTGCAACACAGCAAGGGTTAACAGCAAACTAAACCTCAATACACAATACTCTGATTCTGCAGTTTACAGAAATACCCCATATGTGGTGGTAAACTGCTGTATGGGCATGTGGCAGTGATCAGAAGTAAAGGAGCGCCATATGGATTTTGGAGGCAGATTTTGCTAGAATGGATTTTAGGCACCATTTTGTAATTGAGAGACTTTGACGTACTCCTACAGTGAAAACCCTCAAAAAGTTGCCCCATTTTGGAAATTACACCCTTCAAAGAATATGTTAAGGGGTGTACTGAGCACTTTGAGCCCCTAAGCGTTTTACGGAATTTGGAAACACTTGGCTGTGAAAATGAAAAGTTTCATTTCTTCCAACAAAATGTTGCTTTAGCCCCAAATTTTTCATTTTCATAAGGGGTAACAGGAGAAAAAGCACTCAATAATTTGTTACCCATTTTCTCCTGAATACGGCAACACCTCATATTTGGTGGTAAACTTCTGTGGAGGCACATGGCAGGATTCAGAACAGAAGGAGCACCATATGGATTTTGCAGTACAGATTTTGATGGATTGGTTTGCGGGTGCCTTTGGTTTTTATTTTTTGAGTTATTGTAATATGTTGGGGCTCATTTTTTGCGGGATGAGGTGACTTTTCATTGGTACCATTTTGGGGTACATAAGACCTTTTGATCGCTTGGTATTACACTTTTTGTGAATCAAGGTGAAAAAAATGGCTGTTTTGGCATAGTTTAAAAAAAAATTTCTACAGTATTCACCTGAAGGTGCATATCATTTATAGAGCAGGTTGTTACAGATGCGGCGATACCCTACATGTCTATTATTTTTATTTTTGTTAAGTTTTTGTGAGGCAAGGTGACAAAAAAATGGCTGTTTTGGCAGTTTTTTTTTAATTTTTTTTTACAGCTTTCACCTGAGGGAGCATATAGTGTGATAGAGCAAGTTGTTGCCGATGCGGCAATATCTAATATGTCTAACATTTTTATTTTTGTTAAGTTTTACACATTAGATGCATTTTTGAACAGAATTTAATCTTGTTTTTGTGCTGCCATTTTCTGAGAGCCATATTTTTTTATTTTTTAGGAGATTGTCTCAGGTAGGGTCTCAATTTTTGCGGTATGAGATGACGGTTTGATTGGTACCTGTCAGGGTGTGCAATACCTAGTGTGAACTGTGCCTGGGTTGTTGTGACACACCCGATTGCTTTTGTCCAGCAATGCAGGAGTTACTGTGCTCTTTAGGATTTGTGCTTCAGCTGAACTTGTTGCTGAGATCAGGGCTGGTCCAATCAGCTTCTGGACCTAGCCTCTGATCCTGGATAAATGTCAGCTAGCTGCTCACTTGCTTGCTGGCTATTTCGGTTCATACCTGGATCCCAGCTCCCCTGTGCCTTCTCCTGTTTGTTCCCTTCCTAGTCCCTCTGATTGCGTACTTATCCACCCTCCGCCTGACCTTTGACTTTGGTCTGTATTGCCGATTATTACTGCATTGCTGTGTGGTTCTGTCCTTGTTTGCTCCTTGTCCGTTTTTGGTTGTTTTGTCTGTCCTGTTTGGTGTTCCACTTATTCAGTATAGGGAACGCCATCGTGGTTGTCCATGGCCGCCTAGGGCCATCTGAGGCAAGTAGGTAGGGACAGTGGGTGGGTTCAGCATCAGGGCCCACTGTCTTGTGTTGTCTGTACCCCCGAGTCCTGACAGAATAGCCAGCCTAACTGTAGTTTTTGCCTCATGGACAACAGAACGGCCATGACAAATATTGTGGACCAAATGCAGCAGCTCAATACTATGGTGCAAGAGCTAGCTGTAAGGGTCCAGGAGCAGGAGACTGTCCCACGACAACTTACTGTGACTTCCCCAGCACCACTTGAGCCGCCCGTCCAGCTCCCAGATAAATTCACGGGGGACAGGAAAAAATTTTGTGCCTTCCGGGAAGGATGCAAGTTGTTTTTCAGGTTACGCCCCCGCTCCTCTGGTGATGAGGCCAGGAGGTAGGCATAGTTATGTCCCTTCTCCAAGGGCCACCACAGGAGTGGGCCTTCTCCTTATCGCCTGACTCTCCTGAACTGCTGACTGTTGATCAATTTTTTTCTGACATTAGGGCTGCTGTACGATGACCCTGATTGTGCAGCTAATGCTGAGCGTCAGTTGACAGGATTAAGACAGGGCAGACGTCCAGCAGAGGAATACTGTTCAGAATTTAGGCAGTGGAGTGTTCTCTCCACTTGGAATGACTCTGCCCTCCGCTTTCAGTTCCATGCAGGGCTGAGTGACCGGTTAAAAGATATGCTGGTGGCCTACCCTACTCCTGACTCACTCGAGGAGAGTATGACTTTAGCCATCCGAGTCGACCGACGGTTGAGGGATAGGCAACGAGAGAGAGATACCCCAGATTATCCCAGAACCTCACCATTTCCAGTTCCCTATCCTAATCCTTCCCCTCCTGTTATACCCACGTCAGAGGAACCTATGCAGGTGGACTCCACTGACGCCAAGGTCAGACGAACGCATCGCCTGCAGAACAATCTATGCCTTTACTGTGGGAAAGCAGGACATCGAGTTCGGCAATGTCCGTCCCGGCCAGGACCACCGCCGGAAGAACGTCTACGCCTGAGTGACTATTGAGGGGGTCACTCAGGATCACAGGTAACCTTCACCCAAAAGAATAAATTACTCTTGCCAATATCTCTGAGGTTGGGGGGGAGAAGTGTTTCTGGTTATGCTCAGATCGATTCAGGGTCCTCCGCTAATTTTGTTAATCCCATGTTCTTTTAAGGTTTAGAGGTATGTCCCCTTCTGCTCCAGTGTCCTGTTAATGTCACGGGAGCAGACTTAGCCCCTTTTGCCCAGGGGGACGTACGGTACATGACGGTACATGATGGAGTATGAGGTGGAGGAAATTTTAAGTTCTCGTTGGGTTCAGGCCTCATTACAGTATCTGGTCCACTGGAAGGGCTTTGGGCCAGAAGAACGTACGTGGGACATGCATGCGCCCGCCTGGTTCGGCGATACCATGTACTTAACTCTTTAAAGCCTGGTCCATTCGCTAAGGGTCCTGAGGCCCCTCATAAGAGGGGGGCGGTACTGTCAGGGTGTGCAATACCTAGTGTGAACTGTGCCTGGGTTGTTGTGACACACCCGATTGCTTTTGTCCAGCAATGCAGGAGTTACTGTGCTCTTTAGGATTTGTGCTTCAGCTGAACTTGTTGCTGAGATCAGGGCTGGTCCAATCAGCTTCTGGACCTAGCCTCTGATCCTGGATAAATGTCAGCTAGCTGCTCACTTGCTTGCTGGCTATTTCGGTTCATACCTGGATCCCAGCTCCCCTGTGTCTTCTCCAGTTTGTTCCCTTCCTAGTCCCTCTGATTGCGTACTTATCCACCCTCCGCCTGACCTTTGACTTTGGTCTGTATTGCCGATTTATTACTGCATTGCTGTGTGGTTCTGTCCTTGTTTGCTCCTTGTCCGTTTTTGGTTGTTTTGTCTGTCCTGTTTGGTGTTTCACTTATTCAGTATAGGGAACGCCATCGTGGTTGTCCACGGCCGCCTAGGGCCGTCTGAGGCAAGTAGGTAGGGACAGTGGGTGGGTTCACTTTTTGTGAGGAAAGGTGACCAAAAAATGGCTGTTTTGGTACTTTTTTTTTTTTTTTACTGCATTCACCTGGCGGGGTGGATCATGTGATATTTTTATAGAGCCGGTCGATACGGATGTGGCGATACCTAATACGTCTACTTTTCTTTTTTTTCCCTATTTTTTACAATTTTTTTTAACTTTATTTTGGGAAAAGGACGGTTGTTTTTTACTTGAAACTTTTAATTTTTTGTAAAACTTTATTCTTTTTTCACTTTATTTTTTGTCCTACTCTGGGACTTACAGCCTGCTTCCTGTGAGATTCAGGGGGCTGGATCTCACAGGCTGTCATGGAAGGCAGCCACGATGCTTAAAGGGATTCTGTCACCACCATTTTGCATATTAAGTTATTTATACCACTGGATTTCTCTTATCATAAGGATCCCCAAATGGTTATTGTTATAGGGCCCAGATGAAGATTTGTGGTGTAAAAATCCTTTTTTATCTACTGTCAATCACTTACATTACGGGGCCCAAGGGGAGTTGACCATGGTTGCTGGAGCCCGGGCTCCGCGATTCCGTTGGAGCCCCGGACCGCCCACCTAATTAATATTCACTTCACTGAGTGAAGCTCCGACGCGGCAATTGATGTACTGCGCCTGCGCAGCCCCGGACGGCACACCTAATTAATATTCACTTCACTGAGTCAGTGAAGCTCCGGCGGCGGCTGTAATCCCGCGCAGGCGCAGTGCCGCGTCGGAGCTTCACTGACTCAGTGAAGTGAATATTAATTAGGTGTGCCGTCCGGGGCTGCGCAGGCGCAGTACATCAATTGCCGCGTCGGAGCTTCACTCAGTGAAGTGAATATTAATTAGGTGGGCGGTCCGGGGCTCCAACGGAATCGCCGAGCCCGGGCTCCAGCAACCATGGTCAACTCCCCTTGGGCCCCTTAATGTAAGTGATTGACAGTAGATAAAGGATTTTTACACCACAAATCTTCATCTAGGCCCTATAACAATAACCATTTGGGGATCCTTATGATAAGAGAAATCCAGTGGTATAAATAACTTAATATGCAAAATGGTGGTGACAGAATCCCTTTAAGGATGGCATCGGCAGCCACGATGATTAAGGATGGCAACGATGGCCTTTCCCTCCACAGACATTGCACATGTTTTAACCAATGCCGGCGCATACAGCAGGGGTCCGGCTAACGGGAACAGCTGGTCCCCTGCAGGTGATCGGGCGGGTGCAGCTCCTGCACCGGCCCGATCAGCGTGCTGTAGTACTACAGTGCTGGGCGGAAAGTCACTTCCCGCAGCGCCGTACATGTACGGTTCTGGGTGGGAAGGGGTTGAATGCGCTGGGTCTCCCTGAAGAAACCCAGGGCATTTAAGTTGCAATTCTTCAGCAGGTGGCAGGCCAACATAAGAAATGAGGAATTCTGAGCAATAAATGGATGTAAAAAATTCTTGATTGTTCAGAATTTTTTGTAAAAATTGGATTTTGTAGGCTCAAATACAAGCTTGTATTTGAGCTTACAAAATCCAATTTTTACCAAAAATTCTGAACAATCATGGATTTTTTACATCCATTTATTGCTCAGAACAAATCATAACAAAAAAGTAAAAAAAAAACTGTTGAAAAATACATAAAAAATATAGAAACGTTTAAACCACCCCTCTTTCCGTAGAACAACAAATATAAACATCATAGGTATCACCACGACGGAAAGTGCACGTACTATTAAAAACTAAAAATAGTTTTCTAATATGGGGAAAGGTGTCTTAAAGGGGTTGTCTCACTAAAAATATTCTACAGTTTTCAGCCCAGCACCTGGATCTGAATACTTTTGTAATTGCAGGTGATTAAAAATTTATTATAGCCAGTGAGCTATCCAATAAAATGTATCCGTATAGCGCCACCTGCTGTTTGTTCTTTTTCTTATTTTTTTGTCCTGCTCACTGAGATGGCTGCACATGCTCAGTTTCCTCCTTCAGCTGTCTCCTGATCTCTGATAGGGAGAGCATGGACACGCCCCCTGAGCTGCAGCAGAACAGACACTCCCATTGAGCTGTCAGCTTGATATAAATCTAGCAGAGCAATGAATGGGGAGATCTCTGGATCCATGTGAGGTACAGGGCTGGTTCTAGCTTTGTTAGAAAGAGATTGTCATGTCCTATATGATGTCTGATTTTCATTTTTTACATTAGTCATGGGAGAACCCCTTTAAGTACCCACAGATATCCAGCATCCGGTGGGTGAGAATGTAGAACTGGAGTGAAGGTCCTTTAAGAGCCAGGAGTCGAGCGCACCCTATAGAATACGGAAAGACGTACAGTCTGCAGCCTCCAGCAGGGAACAGAGTTTTCTGGCTGCAAGTTCATACTATGCAGTATGGTTGGTTCTGTGGATCTTTTTCTTACATCAAGTTTAGACTACACAATGTGAATTGTCCTCTGTAGCAAGTAAAGCGATGTAATTGAAATGGTGTCTGTAGTGAGTGTATGATTTTCCATATGTAATTGCTGCTTGCAGTTAGTACAGGCATTCATTGTGTGTTATTCCTGCAGTAGTACAGGTCATTCAATGTGTATACCACACAATATGAAATAGGCTACACAAATTAAACTGTTTGTGCAGCAAATTCAGATTATGCAATATGAAAGGATACCTGTAGTAATGAGAGGGGCAGCACCGGAATTTGGCATTTGCCCCTCATGGTGTCACAGAGACATGGTTATTGCCGGCATTTTTTCTCCCGCCCCCCCCCCCCCTTTTTTTTCTCTCATTATTTTTCTCAGGTATGTCAAGGTTAGCCGGTGACAGGACAGCGTTTGTGATTGCATACCATGGTTGCTGACCCGTCGCTGGGCAAGATGCTATTTTTAACTAATGCTGGGATTGGACGGTGACCATTTTCAGTGGGAATTTGGGGTATTTATGGAGGTCACTCACCTGGGGAGTGCTGTCAGCGACTGAAAAGCCAAGCAGGAAGATCGTGCCATCCTCTGTGGGTCAAGAGGTGGCGGCAGAAGAAGCGGCAGCAGAGGTGAAGAAGATTGCCGGCGGAGTAGGAGCCAGCGGCTGGAAGAAGCGGCAGTGATCGTAGCTGAAGAAGCCGATATTGACGGCTTTTCCTGGTGACAGAGGAGCTGATCGGCTTCCAGGAGCCCCTGCAGTGAAGAGGAGGAGCGTTATGGAGGAGCTGCTCAGCCATTTGGGTGAGAGTTCACGTAGGCAATCTGTGCTGCCTACCAACTTTGCATCTAATGAGTCTGTTGGCTTTTCTTTTTTACAGAGTTTGGCAAAGGTCTTTTCTGACCTTGCCAAAGGTGCGGCCTCTAGTACTAAGGCAGTGGACCCTTCACCAGCTGCGGATTGGACTGATGGGGGTGGGCCAGTTTTGGCTAATGCCGTTGGCGTGTCAGAGTCTTGTTTAAAAGAAGCAATGTTATGTGATGTTTCTCCTCTGGGATGTCATCTGTCTAAGGCTTGTTTCACACGAACGTTGTGTTTTGCGGTCCGCAAATTGCGGATGCGCAAAAAAAATGGATGACGTTTGTATGGCATCCGTGTTTTTTTTTTTTTTTTTTTTGCGGATCCATTGTAACAATGCCTTATTTTTTTTTTTTGCGGGCTACGATGCAGACAGCACACAGTGTGCTGTCAGTATTTTTTGCTGACCCATAGAAATGAATGGGTCTGCATTTTATGCGGACCTATTCATTTCTATGGGTCAGCAAAAAATACTGACAGCACACTGTGTGCTGTCCGCATCCATATGTCCGTTCCGTAGCAAGCAAAAAAAAAAAATAGAACATGTCCCATTCTTGTCCGTTTTGCGGACAAGGATAGGCATTGTTACAATGGATCCGCAAAAAAACGGATGCCATATGGATGTCATCCATTTTTTTTGAGGATCTGCAATTTGCGGACAGCAAAACACAACGTTCGTGTGAAACTAGCCGAATTCAGTTAAAGAAAAAATTTGGCAGCGTTGATATGTTGATATTTTATCATTGCTCCCGTCGTCAAAAGATGTATTTAAGACTGACAAAAAGGCGGATGAAAAATCAGATGAAAATAGAAAAAGGACTGTTCCCAGATCATTTAATAATTGGCTCCAGTCGTTTTGTATCTATGCGTCTATTTTGGGGTCTAAGTATCCTCATTTGTGTTTCCCGATTTGTTTCAGCATATTGATACCGTCCTTGAGGCCTACCGTAATTTTGGTGGTTTGGCTTGGTTTCAGTGTGACGAAACATATCGGCAAAAATTGGCAGTCCATCCCTCTTTAAAATGGGGTAGTAAGGATGTGGGTTTATGGTTCAGTTTAATGATCCCTCAGAGATCGGAAGGGGTGATTAAACAACAAGGCAATCTGTCTCAGACTATTATTAAAAAGGGACTATGTTTTGCCTTTAACGAGTCGGCTTGTAAATGGTTAAATTCTTGTAAATATAAGCAAGAGTGTTCGGTTTGCACTGGTCCACATCCTATGTTTCGATGTTTCAAAAGGGTTGCTGGACCACAGCAGGCTGTTAACAGTCGGGATTTTCAAAAAAAGCTCTGACTCCGGTGAAGCTGGAAAACATGGTCCCTTGGTTAGACATGTACCCAAATCGGGAGAAAGCAGAGTTAATTCTTAACGACTTTAAGAATAGTTTTTTCATCCCTAATTTTAAGGGTCCTGGATGTATTTGGATTGAAAATTTGAGCTCAGTTAAATAAAATGAGGAAGTGGTATGTGTTAAGATTGAGAAGGAGGTATTAGCGGGCAGAGTGGCTGACCCCTTTTCTCATCCGCCTTTTCATAATTTCCGCTTATCTCCTTTGGGTCTGGTTCCCAAAAAAGCGGCTAATGAGTTTAGGTTAATTCATTATTTGTCCTTTCTAGATAAAGAATCATTAAATGATGAATTGAACAGAGAGTTATGTTCAGTTTCTTACAGTTCCTTTGATGACGCTGTTAGCTTGCTTAATAGTTTTGGTCAAGGTTGTTTAGTGGCTAAGGCGGATATAAAGGCGGCTTTTCGTTTACTGCAAGTTTTATTTTGATAAATGCTTGCAGATTGGTTTTTGTTATCTTGTATATATCTTGAGTCTGTTTCGTCGTTTGTTCATTGGGTTACTATGTTTTCAGTTAAAGTTGGTGGTTTGTTACATTATTTAGATGTTTTTTTTGTTTATTGGCCCTCCAAAATCTGATTTAGGGTTTTTTCAATTGTTGAATCATTTTTCTGAAATTTGTAGGACGTTTGGTATCCCTCTGGTGGAAGAGAAAACGGTTTTACCCTGTTGTGAAATTGAATTTTTAGAGATAACTATTGACACTATAGCTATGGAATTTCGGCTTCCAGTTGAGAAGGTGCAGAAGCTGTTCTGACCTTATTAGAAGAATGTTGTCAGTCAAGAAAACTACACTGCGGGAATTGCAAAGTTTGATTGGTTTGTTTGTTTTTGCTTCTAAGGTAATTCCTATTGGTCGAGTTTTTTTCTAGAAGACTTTATATGGCTACCAGGGGAGTCAAATCTCCATTTGCGCATATCAGATTATCTAAATCACTAAGGATCATTTAAGAGTCTGAGGAATTTTTGATTCATTTTAATGGGGCTAGTATTTGGCAACAGGAGTTTGTTGAGGCTGAGGCATTAGGTCTTGTGACTGACACCTCAGGTTCATGGGGCTATGGTGCATTCTTTCAGGGACAGTGGTCTGCTGAGCCATGGCACGAATCTTGGAAGATAGCTGGAGTTACTAAAAACTTAGTTCGACTTGAGTTGTTCCCGTTAGTGGTATCGTTGGTAGTATGGGGTCAGAAGCTTGCTGATAAGAGAGTCTTGGTTCATACGGATAATAAACGTGTGTTTTTTGCTATTAATTGCTTATCGTCCAATAATGAGGAGGTGGTGAAGTTGCTTTGTTTTTTGGTTCATTGCTGTTTACTGAAGAATATATGGCTTCAAGCTTCTTATATCCCTAGTAAAGCTAATTTACTGGGTTCTGTAGTCCATTCATTCCAGTTATTACTTTAGTTGCCCTCTTCTGAACCCTCTCCAGCTCTGATATGTCTGCCTTGTTCACAGGAGCCCAGAACTGTGCACAGTACTCCATGTGTGGTCTGACTAGTGATTTGTAAAGTGGCAGGACTATGTTCTCATCACAGGCATCTATGCCTCTTTTGATGCAACCCATTATCTGTCTGACACTGGTTTCTGCATCTTAGTTTGCTGTTTACTAAAATTCCTAGGTCCTTTTCCATGTCAGAGTTACCCAGTGTTTACCATTTAGTATGTACTTGTGACTTGCATTATTCCTTCCCATATGCATAACCTTACATTTGTCAGTGTTAAACCTCATCTGCCACTTCTCTGCCCAAGCCTCCAGTCTATCCAGATCCATCTATAGCAGTGTACTGTCCTCTTCTGTGTTAATTACGTTACACAGTTTAGTGTCATCTGCAAAAATTGATATTTTACTGTGCAAGCCTTCTACAAGATCATTGATAAATATATTGAAGACAATAGGGCCCAATACTGAAATTAGTTTGACATGACCGATCCCTCATGAAGCCATGCTGATATGGCGTTATTTGCTTATTTTCATTGAGGTACTCCAAGATAGCATCTCTTAGAAAACCTTCAAACAGTTTACCCACGACAGATGTTAAACTTACCGGCCTATAGTTTCCGGACTCTGTTTTTGGACCCTTTTTGAATATTGGCACCACATTTGCTATGCGCCAATCCTGTGGAATACTCCCTGTCAGTATAGAGTCCTTAAATATCAGAAATAAGGGTCTGGCTATGACATTACTTAATTCTCTTAGGATACGGGGGTGTATGCCATCCGGTCCTGGTGATTTGTCTATTTTAATCTTTTTTAAATGCCACTGTACTTCTTCCTGGGTCAGACAGGGCACTTTTAATTCGGAATTTACTTTTATATTCTGCATTTCATCTGACAGTTTATTTTCCTCAGTGAATACAGTGGAGAAAAAAATATTTAGTAGCTTTGCTTTCTCCTCATCGCTCTCTGAAACTCCCCCTTCAATACTCTGTAAGGGGCCGACACCTTCAGGTTTATACTTTTTACCATTTATATAATTAAAGAACATTTTAGGGTTAGTTTTACTCTCTTTGGCGATTAATCTCTTGGTCTCTAGTTTGGCTGCTTTTATTTGTCTTTTACATATTCTATTTTTTTCCTTTATAGTTTTTCAATGCTTCCTCGCTCTCCTCCTGTTTTAGTGATTTAAATGCTTTCTTTTTGTCATTTATTGCTTTCTTTACAGTTCTATTTATCCACATTGTTTTTTTTTTCTTGTTTCTTAACCTTTTATTCCCATAAGGTATGTACCTCTCACAATTAGATATTAGGATGCTTTTAAAAATATCCCATTTTGTGGCTGTGTTTTTATTTTTGAGGACTTTGTCCCAGTTAGTTAGGCCTATTGCCTCTCTTAGTTGATTAAATTTTGCTTTTTTGAAGTTTGGTACTTTTGTTCCTCCCTGAAGAAACACTCTTTTGAATGACAATTGGAAGGTTATTATTTTATGTTCACTAGTTCCCAGGTGTCCCCCAACCTGCACATCTGTTGTTCTGTCAGGTCTATTGGTTAATACTAAGTCCAGTATGATCCTGAACCAGTTGGGAAAGGTAATTGTCTTTGGTTATTGCCAAGAACCTGTTTACTTTATGAGATATACAGGAAGTTTCCCAGCCTATATCTATAGACTATATCTATAGACTAAAATTACTTGCATGCCATTGGGTGTCCATGGCATTAAGTATAGTCCACGTCACAGGGCTGTCCCTGGCATTAAAGGGAGTCTGTCATCTGTTATTCACCAAAATAACTAAGAGCACTGCCCCACAGAAGATTGCGTACACATCCCAAGCATACCTGTGTGCACTTTGTGTCTGTATTCCATGTCCAGGAAAAGCACTTTTATTCTGCTGGAAAACAGCTCCTAAGTGCCCAGCTCTGCTGCTGCAAGTGCCCAAAGAAAACCAGACTGAAGAGGGGAGGGCTGCTTTAGCTGCTCATATCTTGGGATTGGTAGCCACTAGAAATATGACCAACCTTTCAAACAATGCCAGGATCATAGCATTATATCCACTTTAACAGAAGATATAGCTATTAGAAGTTGAGTCAGGAGTAAAAGCTGTTTGTACTTCTTACTTTCAATTTCAGCTGGGCACTTGGGAGCTGTTTTCCAGCAGAATAAAAGGAGATGAAGAGAAGAATAAAGGCAAAAAGTGCACACAGGTATGTTTGGGATGTGTCTGCAATCTTCGGTTGGGTAGTGCTCTTAGTTATATTGGTGAATATTAGATGACAGACTTCCTTTAAGTATAATACAAGCCACAGGGGTGTCCCAGGCATTGTCACGACGCTACGGTGTGGGAGGGGAACACCACACCGAGCATACACCGATACACTACAGTGAGATGAAACCGATCAGCAGGCAAGAAGCCAGTGGCAAGGAAAACCACTGAACCAAGTGCACCGGAAACACCAGAAACCAAACCCAGAGGGCAGAAACCCAGTGAGCCCCGTTCTTCACAGAGCCCCAGATGGTAGGGATGCACTTATCCAGAACTCACTGACTGCACCTCCAGGAAGGTCCCGGTGCACCTGGCAACTTACCTGCTGATACTGCTGATACTGCTGATAGAAGCACCAGCAGTCCATACACCAAAGACTGAGCCCAGGCACATGTACTGGAACCCGAACACCTAACAGGACTCAGTACACACAACACACCCAGGAACCAGCTCACCAGCAACAACTCACAGTATCGCTGTTCCCCCTCCGGGGAACCCTGGAGCTCTCTCACCGAAGGCACATACATACAGGAAATGTCTGGACTCCATGTCAGAAGACACATGGCAGTCACAGACCAAACACCCACCCGTACATAAACCAAATAACAGGAATAAGGGAAGGGGATGAGAGGACCACGGGAAGACCTCGATGACATATTAAGTGGCCACAAGGACTGGGCAGATGGAATCCCAGGAAAGGTGCATAGCTCCAGCACCAACGGAGGCTGGAGCACAACTCACCCACCAGGCTAGCAACAACAGAATAAAAGCACCTAGTGACCACACCCAGGTCAATATGTTAACCCCATGAGAACCAGACAGGGAAGGAGGGAAGTATGCAATAAGGGAACATACCAGCCACCAAAACTACACGTTGCCCCTGGCAACCACGGCCTACTACCGCAGCCAGAATGCCAGGACACAAACATGAGCAACATGGAAGCCGTGTCACGGAGAACAACCGAGACACCACCAATTTACACGTTGCCCCTGGCAACCACGGCCTACTACCGCAGCCAGAATGCCAGGACACAAACATGAGCAACATGGAAGCCGTGTCACGGAGAACAACCGAGACACCACCAATTTACACGTTGCCCCTGGCAACCAGCATACAACCAAATCCGGAATACCAGGGCACAAACATGAGCAACATGGAACACGTGTCACGATAACCACACGGTACGTGACAGGCATTTAGCATATTGCAAAACATGGGGGCCCGTGGCATAAGTATATTACACTCCATTGGTGGTGTCTCCGTCAGTTATAGATTTCTTGCATTCATTTTGCAGGCCTTACTGCCATCAGGTATGTTTCATGTCTTCAGAGTTTTCTCGGGAACTGTGGAGCAATCTGCTCCAAGTGTTGTGTATACTGCAAAAGTATAGTGTCATCATGTTATGTATGTATTCACTCTGTATTCATGCACATGATAATTAGAGGCCATATCTCACAGCCACCACTAGATGGGACTGGTGTTACCCACTATATAAGGAGAGGAGTGAGTCCGCAGTCAGTCAGTGATTAATGCAGAGTATAGTTTAACCCAGTCTGAACCAGTCTGAGTCAAGGAACCAGCAAAGATTGAAGATGTAGAGCTGACATTTTAGCTCATCCTGGACTTAGTCCAGTGCTAGTCCCCCCCCCCCCCAGGTAGAGCCATAACATTTCTAAAGTGGACCAGATGATAGGGCAGCACGGTGGCTCAGTTAGCACTGGTGCCTTGCAGCGCTGGGGTCCTGACCTGGGTTTGAATCTGACCAAGAACAACATCTGCATGGAGTTTGTATGGTCTCCCTGTGTTTGCGTGGGTTTCCTCCTGTACTTGCCTTGCTTGTCCCAGGTTCTGTTACTTACACTCCAGACTGGCATTATGTATGTAGATTCTTAGCCTTAAGGGATTCTCTAGCATAGTGTGTTTTGCTCACCATTGGAGCCCTAGTGATATTATTTTACCAGGGGGTCACTTTTGATACCTCTGTTACTATTGTAGGATCTGTTGGTGTCTCCTAAACTTGTAGATCTTACAAGTTTTTGCTTACTTTTTATAAGCTGCTGGACAGTTAAGCTGAGTTCTCTGTTATCAACCTGCTTTCAGGGGATTCGGACAGGATATACAGCTGCCTTCTTGCATTCTTTTTGTCAGCTGTTGGACAGTTGAGTCTGCAGGTATGTGAGCTATTCTGTTACCAGACCATTTTCAAGGAATTCTGACGGGAGATGCAGTTATTTTCTTTCTTCCTTGTGCAGTCTACAGATATATGAGCTATTGCTCCCTGTTACCATCCCTTTGTCCGGGGATTCTGCATCTGCCTTTCTTCATTTTACCAGAGTTATAGCTATGGAGCCAGGATCTTCTGCATTTACCAGTATTATAGTTATGGATCCATGCTCTCCTCATTCACTTTTAGGTCTCATGCACACTAACGTGTGTCGGCCATGCTGCGGACCGCAAATTGCAATGCGCGGGCACTGACCGTGGAGGGCGGCGCATGCGGATCACGGACCCATAGACTTGAATGGGGTCCGCGATCCGCATCCGACTGTCCGCACCACAAAAAAGTAGTGCATGCACTACATTTTTGCGGTGTGGAGGCACGGACAGAAACACCATGGAAGCACTCCGTAGTGCTTCCGTGGGGTTCCGATCTGTGCCTCCGTTCCGCATCTCTGGGATTGCGGACCCATTCAAGTGAATGGCTCCGCGATCCATGATTCGAGGTACACACAGCCAGTGCCCGTGTATTGTGGACCAGCTGTATGTGGTGCCGTGTGCATGAGCCCTTAAGGAGAGGTTTCTTTCATCTTGTAACAACTGGTCTTTACGTGAGGTCTATGCACCAGGGGCTCGCTTCTGTTATCAGAAGATTACTCCTCTGATTTCTGGTGGGTTTCCCCCAAGAGGAAGTGGATATTATGGAGCAAGCAATATTTCCCCTTGTGAAGCAGCTGTTTTATCAGCAGTGCAAGTCGTCTTCAAAACACTAACCATTGTGCCGCAATCTGTGACAGAAATAGGATCGATTTTGCAAATCCTCAAAGACAAATTGTTCAGTTAGGATCTATTCAAGCCTCTGAGAGAATGTTCTCTTTTACAGTTTTTTTTCTCTCCCGGATGTTGATATTGGGTGATCCTTCAGCTCTTGTCAGTGAGTTTCCAGATGAAATTTAATCATCACCTAAAAAATGTATGCCTGCAATAAAATGGCAGGCTGACTGTTCACCAGAAATGTTGGTCCAGACTAGAGACCTCTTCTATTACATTTAGGCCAATGGAGTAAAAGTTGTGAATCATTACCTATGGCGTTATTCTTTGAGTTACCTCAAGTGATACCAAAGATTTGTTCTTTACATGACAATAGTAATAGTTGATCGAGAGGAAAGCAAAAAACCTGATGAGGTGACGCATTAATTCATCATGAATTGCTATAAATAAGGTATATCCAGGCCACTCTGCCATAAGGTAAGGCCACACGGAGTGGCCATGCAGCAGGCAAGTTGCATCCATGCTGCGATGAAGAACAATGCAGTCAATTATCTCAAAGCTGCCTTTCATTTAATAATGAAGACTGCACTGTATAGTTGGTTTTCATTGTTAATGGCTGCATGGCACCTTTAATGCACTTTTTAACAGGGACTGTACCCACTTCTCCAACCCCAGCGCTCTTCTGTACAGGTGAGAGGGAGCCCTTTTTCTGCCATCTGCCTTTTCTCCTTTTCCCCACCATCTAATATCAATGAGAATATGTCATGAGGTACATCCAACTCCTCCACTCTCTGCTTCTTGTTGACTTTTCTAGGACATGGAGACTTTGAAGGATGACTTGGAAGAAGTAAAGCCAGCAAAAGATGAGGATGGTCAGCATTAAGACCTGGCCCCCCTATGGGGTGCAGACTGGATGGTATTGGTTGGCACGCTGGCACTGGAATAATAAAGGCTTCCATCTTATTGGTATAGAATTACATATCTTAGTTTACAGCTGATTTAGGAATAAATAAAACTGACACAGAATAAGTCACCCTGCAATCTCTGTGCACGCTCCCTCTCCAAAATTCTTCTAATTGTTTTCATTAACACTGTCCCTAGCTCATTAGTTCTTGCCACATCGCTCCCTATGCTCAGCTCACAGGACAATAGCAGAGACTGTGCAGGATGAGGCTGTGACATCACCGTGGGTGGCTGTGACATAATCTGTGGATTGGCTGGTTATACAGCATTATGGGTGATCTTGCGTTCCCAGGCTTGTCTCCTCTCCATTTAGTTGTAACATGTGTAGCCTCTATTTTAGGAAAAACTGATTCGTTACCATGGAGCGGGATGAAATTCGGATTTGTTGTGAATCAAACTTTTCCTAAACTTTGGACTGAATTCCACTTCGAAAGCTTCTCTTCACTTAACACTAGAGATGAGCGAATCATTCAAAATTTGCTTTGCCGAATATTCGCCGAATTTCTGACAAGATTCGTATTTAAACAAACTTATTCATCGAATCTACGTAAAAAAAAATACACGTTTTTTGCGAACATTCCTGCCCAAATTACGTACATCCAGTCAGCGTAGTTAAAAGTACACAATACGTAAGCATGAGGCTAGGCTGAGGCGTACAATCTTTAGAGGCAGTCCATATGAACTAGAAAAATAAGGTGCTCACTGCTGCTAGCTATCAATAAGTGAATAATTTACTAAAAACACCGTACAATAAGTGCATAATACAACACATTGCAGTACCAGAAAAAGAATACACACAATGGGCTAAAGTGCTGAACCATTAGAAACAGTGTAGATAAAATACAGCAAAGACATGCAAACATTTTAGTGCAATCAATTTCACATTTGCAAGCATAAAAGGCTCAGATATATGTTTGAGTCTCTCCTTATGGATCCTAGTTAGCATAATAAAACACTGTCTGGAACACATATTCCAAAATTCAATTGTAATCCACATGAGGTAAAATTGTAATCCAAACAGGTAATGTGTAATCTACATGGATAATAGAGAATAGCAGCAAATAGAGAACCCTTTTAGAAAAGGGGCTCCCAAATAACCTGAGAAGGGGGAGAAAATAGGCACGCTTAGGCGCTACTGGGACCTTTCTGCAGAATGGGGGGAGTCCTGACTGACAGCCATGTCCACTCCAGCTGGGTGAGAGTCAAACGGGGGCAATAAATTACATTAAAAAGCAGCACATAGAGAACCCTTTCTGCCAAGGGGGCTCCCAAATAACCTGAGAAGGGGGTTAAAAGGAAAATAGGCACACTTCTGCGCAACAGGGAATTTTCTGCAGAATGGGGGGAGTCCTGACAGCCATGCCCATCTGGGTGAGAGTCAAACGGGGGCAACACAAACTAAAGAAAAACAACTGCCAACTAGCATCTCACCCGTCAGGTGCAGTCCATGGTTTGGCTCCCATAGGTCCTCCTGCAGTGTCCTTGACACTTCCAGTAGTTGGGTTCCTCATATGAGGGACCTGAATTCCTCCTCGCTCGAGCTGCTGCTGAAACAGAGGATGCTCCTGCCTCTTGTAGGCCATGCTCGCTGTGGTGGTGGACTTCGTGCCCTTTTCTTACTGAAGTTGGACTTGACCGGGTGGAGGTGACGCACGATGCAGCCATTTTTGCTTTTCCGGATGCTCCTGCTGGGACAGCAGGGTTAAGGACTTCTGGCTGCAGCGGTTCCGGAAAAAGTTGCATCCAGGAAAGAAGCCCCAGCTTCCCTGGCTGCTGTTGGCTTCATCTTCCACGGCAGCTGGTATTGGTGGACCACTGTGGATTGAAAGGTGAAGGATAAAGTGGTCAGCTGACCCAGCTGTAAGGACTGTAGTGGTGGTGCTGGCAGTACAGGAATCAGAGGGTCCAGCTGAGGATGTGGCTTTTCCCTGAACCGGAGGACGCCATCTGGGAACTCCTGCAGGCAGTGGTTCATCCGGCCACACTTCTGGTTCCGATGTAGGCACCAGAGGCTTTGAAAGGAGGGTAACCCCGGTCGCAAATGGGCCTTTCAGGGATGCCATGGGGGTGTACTCTACCTGATCCCCCACGTACAGGCTATGCCGATGTTGTGGCTGGTGCGGCCGTTTCACCGACCTGCGGCCCACAAAATATTCCTTTCCATCCTCGTAATCCTGCAGGAAGCCAGACCCTCTCCCAACGGAAAACCAAATCACAGTTCCTTTTCGGCGTTCCAATGAAGGATCTCCCGGCATAGGGTGGTCGAGTACCTGTATGACCCAGTCCTCCACTGCGGTTTTATAGTTCCAGAGGGTCTGAGCATGGGCCGTCACAGATGGTGGAACAGTTGGATTCTGGTGTATGGAAGTGGTGGATCTCGTCCTGGGAGGCGAAGTGGACGCTCCAGCCGCCTCCGCCACACGAGCCACAGCAGACGTTCCGGCCGCACGAGCCACAGCAGACGTTCCGGCCGCACGAGCCACAGCAGACGTTCCGGCCGCACGAGCCACAGCAGACGTTCCAGCCGCACGAGCCACAGCAGACGTTCCAGCCGCACGAGCCACAGCCGACGTTCCAGCCGCACGAGCCACAGCAGACGTTCCAGCCGCACGAGCCACAGCAGACGTTCCAGCCGCACGAGCCACAGCAGACGTTCCAGCCGCACGAGCCAAAGCAAACGTTCCAGCCGCACGAGCCAAAGCAGACGTTCCAGCCGTACGAGCCACAGCAGACGATCCAGCTGCCTCATGAGTCGCAGCAACAGCAACCTCAGCAGGTGGTAAGGAAGACACAGGCACTGAAGCTGGGTTTTCTGGCAGAATTGTGACACCCTGATGTCTTGAGTGGGTGGTGGTTCAGGTAAGTCGTCTCCAAAATACATCTCGTTCCAATTTGGACGCAGCTGTTTTTAAGCCATGATGCTTGCCTCTTGCTGTGAGGTCAGCGCTGGTCTAAACTGGTTCAGACTTCAGAGGAGGGTGGAGTACTGAGGGAGGAGTCTTCACTCCCTACACGTGCAAAACAGTTAGATCCTGGTGGGCCGGGCTGGTTTTTTCCAGTTCTGAGGGTGGCGTATCTTCACTTTCCCACTCTTGCGTGGGCGTATAGTCATTGTCCCGCCTCACGCAGAATGCGTATGTTTCTTACGTTTCATACGTATCGTACATATCGTTAGCGTGTTAAATTTTGCGAAGATTTACGAATAATACGGAGCGAATCCAAAGAAATTCGCTTCGCAGCTGAAAATTTCCAAGATTTGATACGAATCTACGAAGCGGCGAATAGATTTGCTCATCTCTACTTAACACTAATTATTACACTCCAGAAATGCATCGAGGCCCTTCATGAATTCTTTTAGTGAGTTCACCATCACCACCTCTTCTGGGAGAGAGTTTCATAATCTCACTCCTCTTACCGTAAAGATCGATTTTCTATGTTTGTGTAGAAACCTTCTTTCCTGTAGATGTAGAGGATGTCACGGTTACAGTCCTGTAACAAGGGAGGAGAGAAGCAGCACCGCAATACCTCTGTTGAGGTTTCTATAGTAAAGAATTGTCCTTTTAAAACATATACCTCCAATGGGGGTGTGGGGTGCACGCAGTTCCAGGTCCTGGCTTGAAGGTCCCGCAATAGTAGAAATAATGTAGATTCCGCAGCACTCCAGAAATTGTAATCAAGCTTTGTGCTTTATTTTCAATTCATGTGGCAAACATCAGCAAGGTGGCGACGTTTCGGCTCTATGAGCCTTTATCAAGCTAATGAACAAGTATACATAATCCTCTTATATAGCCCCACACAGTGGGCGTGCATCAAACATATGGGGTGTGTCTCATTATGATTAACATAAAAAACATACATCACAAATCTCCTCCTTCCTATAACTCCATAATCACCTCTTAACTGTGTATCATACAATCAAGTGTGTCCATAATGTGCTCATCTTACCATTGCAGGCCGGTACGTCTGGAACCCGGAGAGGACACCCATTGCATAACTCCATCCACGTGCAGCGTCTCATCCCGGGTAGTGCGCATGCGCACCCGCCGGGAGGCGCGCGGTCGTGTGGAAACAGATTAAAGGGAACCTGTCATCTCCGAAACACCCCCTGAACTAGAGTAAGCGTTGTATAGTGTAAGTGAAGCTGAATCCAAATATGTAAGTTTTATCTTCATACTCAATTGCATTCTGATGCTGTGCTCCCACAAACCTGCAGTAAAATCCACTCGCTGGACTCCAGTGCTCACTCACATAATGGAGAGGACTCAAAGAAGAGTCCAGTGAGTGCATTTTACTGCAAGTTTGTGGGAGCACAGCGTCAGAATGGAAGTGAGTATGAAGATAAAACTTTCATAATTGGATTCAGCATCACTTACACTATACACCGCTTACTGTAGTTCAGGGGGTGTTTCGGAGATGACAGGTTCCCTTTAAACTCCCAATGTATGACGTAGTACACATCAGCCCTCCCCAGTGGGAGGCACTATGTAAATCTTAACCAATCCGGAGCCGGTAGCCATAGCAAATAGGTAAACATAGTCACATGGCCACAGTGATTCCTTCCTGGTATCCTAAATCCTATATACTAGATACGAATTCTAAGTGCACTGGTGGGCAGTTTTAATATGTAAGAAGAACAAGTCCTCTTATCCATGGGATCCCCAGTAGAGGGACAACCCACGGATATAAAAGAGGGCCTGTGATTAAAACGGCAGCATACGATCGCACATCACCATAAGCGACATGCGTCTGCTATGGAGCCGCTATAATCCTCAAGGTCTCCACAGTTTAGTAAGGCTTATTCCTCCCGCTGGGTATCATCGGGTACCTCAATCATGAGGCAAACCCAGTGATTCAACTCCTGCAGAGGGGATTTGTCTTATGGGACCCCAGTCCGTGCGGCGCACACGCCATCCTTTAGCATATGCGCCTATCACAGATTGGGGGTCCCAATAGCACTACAGTCATAATGTCTCAACTACATGTATTAGCACATAGGAGAACATCTGTTGGCTATAGCGTTATAACTGTGTTAGGAGACCTACATGAGAGGAAAAAAATCAAACATACATAAACAGTCCACCAAAGCTTCATTATTTACCAATGCTGTGGGAGGTTCTTGATGCTACTGTCACACGTAATTCTTGGTGCCCAGACCCAGCTCCAGTAAGTATCAGCTGGGTGCATCCCCTCTACAATATCATTAATACATATATTGAAGAGAATAAGGCCCAACACTACCCCACTGGTGATGGTGACTAGAGATGAGCGAGCATACTCGTCCGAGCTTGGTGCTCATTCGAGTATTAGGGTACTCGTAAGTGCTCGCTGAGAGTATCTCGCCATGCTCGAGGAAATGGCAACTTCCGCATCGTGCTTTTTTGGCGTCTATAAACACAGCCAATCACAAGCCAGGAGACTCTACAGTACACCCAGCATCACGTGGGGCCCTTACATGTCGATAGCAGGGGTTGGCTGGCCTGATCAGGTGAACCTGGAATATACTAGTGACTGGCCGCGGTGCTCGGCTCAGATGCTGTCTGGATGTCGTTAGGGATAGAGCTGCTGCGTTTCAGGGACAGTGTTAGGGCTTGCATTTAGTTCTCTGTTAGGCAGGAATCACCCACAAAGAACCCAACAGCCCTTCTAAGGGCTAGAAGACATTTTTTTTTGTCTCCTGGCTTGGCTGGCTGGCTGGCACTAGAAGTGCAGCTATCGCCATATAGCGCCAATTTTTTTAATGTTATATCTCAGTGATACAAATCCATTGCACACAGCAGTGTGGAACCATTCTGTGTGCCACAGTTCAGTACACTCACTATTTTCTGTCCGGGTGACACTTTCTGTACGTCACTGAATACAACCAAGTCTTTTGCTGCCTGTCACGTTTATAGCTTGATCCCAAAAATCTCTGTGCGACATTTGTCTGGGTCGCAGTCTAAATAGCTACCGTCAGGAGGTTGTCAGTTAGCTCTACGATAGATTCTGCACGTCACATCCCAAAAAAAAACAAAAATCCAAAACAAAATATACCAAAAAAATTTGTTTTTTTGTTGTTTTAGCTCAGTGATACAAATCCATTTCACACAGCTGCGTGTAACCTTTCTGTGTGTCACAGTTCAGCACACTCACTCCAATCCATATTTTCTGTCCAGGTGACACTTTCTGTACGTCACTGAATACAACCAAGTCATTTGCTGCCTGTCACGTATATAGCTTGATCCCAAAAATCTCTGTGTGACATTTGTCTGGGTCGCAGTCTAAATAGCCACCGTTAACAGGGTGTGAGTTAGGTCTCCGATAGTTCCTGCACGTCACGTTCCCAAAAAAACAAAATTAAAAAAATATATAAAAAACAAAATAATATATTTTTTTGTTGTTTTAGCTCAGTGATACAAATCCATTTTACTCAGCTGCGTGTAACCTTTCTGTGTGTCACAGTTCAGCACACTCACTCCAATCCGTATATTCTGTCCAGGTGACACTTTCTGTACGTCACTGAATACAACCAAGTCATTTGCTGCCTGTCACGTATATAGCTTGATCCCGAAAATCTCTGTGTGACATTTGTCTGGGTCGCAGTCTAAATAGCCACCGATAACAGGGTGTGAGTTAGGTCTCCGATAGTTCCTGCACGTCACGTTCCCAAAAAAACAAAATATAAAAAAAATATAAAAAACAAAATATAAAAAAAAATAGTTTTTTAGTTGTTTTAGCTCAGTGATACAAATCCATTTTACTCAGCTGCGTGTAACCTTTCTGTGTGTCACAGTTCAGCACACTTGCTCCAATCCGTATAATCTGTCCAGGTGACACTTTCTGTACGTCACTTAATTCAACCAGACTAAACAAGTTTGTGGGTTTCAGTACACCAGGCCCGTTTAATTTTTTTTTTTTTTAATATCATACAATTATATACAAAAAATGTTGAACCCCAGGGCTAAGGGTCGAGGGCGTGGGCATTCAATTACTGCAGGGGGCAGAGGCCGTGGTCCTGGGCAGGGTGAGACAGTACCTGCTGATGAGGGAGCTGTGGAACGCCGCAGAGCTACACTCCCTAGCTTCATGTCTCAACTTACAGGGACATGTGGTAGAGGACTGTTGAAACCACAACAGTGCGAACAGCTGATCTCGTGGATTGCGGACAATGCTTCAAGTAATTTGTCCACCAGTCAGTCTTCCACACAGTCCATCCACGTTACCCAAGGGAGCACTCCTCTGGCTCCTCCACCTCAACCTCCTATCCCCCAGTCTGCCCCCTCCCAGGAAAATTTGGAATGCGATCCGGCATACTCTCAGGAACTGTTTTCTGGACCCTTCCCAGAGTCACAAACCACTTCTCAGGTTGCTGCTGACCTCGTTCCCGATGCCCAAGTTTTCCAACTGTCGAAGTCTGTGGGTGATGATGATGATGATGACAATGTTGAGTTAGTGGAAGAAGTTTGTAAAGAGGTGTCGGACGATGAGGAGACACGGTTGTCAGACAGTGGTGAAGTTGTTGTTAGGGGAGGAATTCCGAGGGGGGAGCAGACTGAGGAATCGGAGCATGACGAGGTGACTGACCCAAGCTGGGTTGATATGCCGAGTGAAGACAGTGCTTCTGAGACGGAGGCGAGTGCTGCACCAGAACAGGTTGTAAGAGGCAGTGGTGTGGCCAGAAGGAGAAGCAGGGCCAGAGCTGGTGCATCAGCAGCAACTGTTTCACGTAGTGAAGCTCCCGTGGCGAGGCCTAGATGTTCGCAAGTCTGGAGGTTCTTTAAAGAAAGTGAGGATGACCGACGGACTGTGGTGTGCAACCTGTGCCACACCAGGATCAATAAATGGAAAAAAGAAAAAAAAGGAAAAAAGAACCTTATAGTATGCGCCAAAAGAACAAATAACATATAAAACTTATACAGTAGGTAAAGTAAACGGATGAAAAAGAATTCCACTCACTTCACTCGGGAGGGTTTGTCTATAGGGAGATTTGTCTATAGGAAATAATATCCATAGACCCTAAGACAATGAACCCCCCCGCATCCAGATTCGCTCATCAGGTTGATCGGACCTTCAACAGCGGTACACTAGTCGGCTTCTTGTAAAAGATCCTTTATTTGCAAATCAACCAATATATCGGTTTCAAAGTAAAATATTTACTCAACGCGTTTCGGGGGCCATGCATTACCCCCTTCATCAGGAGAAATATCATAAAACATTGGTTACTTACAATATATATATACATAGAGATGCCTTGAAAAACCATTTGCACGTGTTCCACTAGATCGATAACCGGATACAGGGAACCGGATATCCGGTTTGTATAGACAAATCTCCCTATAGACAAACCCTCCCGAGTGAAGTGAGTGGAATTCTTTTTCATCCGTTTACTTTACCTACTGTATAAGTTTTATATGTTATTTGTTCTTTTGGCGCATACTATAAGGTTCTTTTTTTCCTTTTTTTTCTTTTTTCCATTTATTGTTTATTTAGTGTGCGATCTTTATCCCACACTAGAACCAAGTGCTGCAGCCTCAATTGATAACATCTAATATTTATTATACCTATTATTTTTTACTATACTAATTATCCAGTCACTGATTAATATTTTAGCCAATCTGTCTTTTCTTCCTTGGCGCCTTGTTTTTGCTCCAATACTGCACTCAATTGTGTAATATTTGGGACTATATACCTCAATTTTTTTTCCTTTTTTTTTTTTTTTTCTGATTTACGTTATGGATCGACTGGGGGCTAGACCCCCATCGATCAGAGGTTCTGAGGCCGACTCGGGTTGGAGCTTTCTACGCCACGATGTACCTGAAATTACTTTGAGAATTAAGAATGAAGTCTCATCCCTTCTATCGGAACATGATAAAGATCATCCTATAAGTTTTCCAAGAGGGACTTGGCTTTGTACTAATCCATCAACCAACTGTGAGAATTTGAACTTTAACAACATTGACATTATCGAATTATGTAAGGACTTTCTTCACAACGAAATTGACTATATTTTTTTGAACATCTATCGCGATCTAGGCATTATTCCAAGGGGCCTGAGATCATCTCTAAAACCCACATTTATGTCAGACATAGATTTTACAAGGGAGTGGATTGTGGCCGCTGATAAATGTTCTTTGAGATTTATAGATTTACTAATCATCAAACGAAAACAGATCAGTATTGGTTATATCAATAAACTAAAACAATTTATTCATCTAGCTAATACTACAACCCAAGAAAGGATTCCCGGCCTTTGTTTTAAACGTATAACATTAAGACGCTTTGAATATAATGAGGTCAGAAATAAATGTCACAAACTAACGAGAGATCTGAATGACTACCAATACAAACGTATTAGAATATGGGACAGGAATTATCCTAAGAATCTAACTACTAGAATACAGACAGATAAAGGTTGTTCTATTCCAACTACCAGTTATATTTCCAATTCCATCTCTTCTAATACCAATTCTCACTCTACATATGCAGATGTTGTCAAATCCTCTTTAGTTAACCCAAAAATTGAGAGGCCAATTCTACACACACTGAAGACAAGAGTCAAAAATTCAACTCTAAATATACAGGAAATACCTAATCAGGATCATGGGAACAATACTCTGACAAAAAGCTATAAAAATCAGAGGTATCCAGGTAAATCAAAAATTAATAACCAGACTGTCAGATCTATCGAATCTACTAATGGGTATAGAACGACCACTTGTAAACAAAGTACTCTTCCCTTTAATATCGAATCAACACCCACTGTTAATGGTGTCCTCCAAAATTCAGCGATTATTACTGACTCTACTTCATGTGTTCTCTTATCTCCCATTAGTGAGTCTGAGAATAACACATATCAATCCAGATAATATTTCCTCTACACTTAATGTATCTCATCCATCTATTGAGTCACCACGTAATACTATACATTTAGTGGATTCCCTTTTACCGGCACCTACCACAGTTGAATTTTTGATATATACCACTCCTATATCATCTACTTCTAATATGTTTGAGGAGATAGACAGACCTCACTCTAGTCATATGGAGAATGCCAGCTCTGAATCACCGACTTTACCTAAGAGTTCTTCATCTATATTGTCTGTACAATCGAATTCCACTAGTAATTCTGAACCATTCCTAGCCCTTCCTTCTAACATTTCAGGTGGCTCCCCTTTTTTAGAACATTTAACGCCAACAGCATCCCTAGAGAAACTCTTCCCGCCAATCAGGAAAACTATTTCCTCAATTACAGCTCTAAGCCCCATCCTATATCCAGGCCTATTACCTTCACCCATAAGGTTAACACCTACAACTACAAAGTTCCCCCAGAACAACAACAAAAAAATCACACAATTTTACACTCCCCTGGCAAAAAGAAAAAGGGGTTTAAATTTAGAGCTAGAGGACGACGAGGAGGTACACGTCGAAACATCTCAAAAAAAGAAACTAAAGTAGAAATGGTGCCCCCTATTGATATTCCAAGAAAAAACTGTAAGTCTGTTACCAACAATAATGGGATATTTAATCTATCTAAATATAAACCATCCCCATATGAGATATCACTTCTGAAAAAGGGTTTATCTTTTTGCCCAACTAATCAACCGGACTTATTTGAGATCTTTATTGATCTAAACCAATTTGTCCGTCGCCTAACACTTACCCGTCATTTTACCAATAAAAATTTAGATCCTTGTGCCACCACCACTCAGGCCAACCCGATTACAGCTAGTAATCCAAAACTGAAAATGCCATCTACTTTTTATCCTGTTGAAAGTAAGGGCCCATATGTGGAAAGTTTTTATAACATTGTCATGGATGACTTAAAATCACAAATACAAATAAATCAGAAGTTGCCAACCACTCATTACAACCTTACTGCCAAGGAAAAAATAGCACTTAGATCCCTTAGGAATAATAGGGATATTGTGATTAAAAATGCCGATAAGGGGGGAGGAATTGTTATCATGGATGTACAATATTACCTATCAGAATCATATAGAATTCTCTCAGATGTAGATTATTATAGAAAATTAACAGAAGACCCAACTAAAATCTTCAAAAAATACCTTTTTGATCTAATAGAAAATGGTCTTCAACTTGAGGTTATTGATAAAAAGACTAGAACCTTTTTGAAAACTTTGCATCCTGCTGTGGCTAAATTCTACTTTCTACCGAAAATTCACAAACGCTTAGACAACCCCCCTGGTAGACCAATTATTTCAGGGATAGGGAGTCTCACTACAAATCTATCAGCGTTTATTGATCACCACTTACAACACCTAGTGACTCAACTGCCTTCCTATCTTAGGGATACCACACATCTTATTCAATTACTTGGATCATTAAGCTGGCAAGAAGAATATCTGTGGGTTACACTGGATGTAGCCTCCTTGTATAGCAATATCAAACATGAGTTAGGTTTACAAGCCATCTCAGAAACTCTCAAAACTGATAAGACACTCACTAATAATTTAAAGGATTTTATCATCAGGTCGATCAGTTTTATTCTCCATCATAATTATTTTATTTTTAATGAAGAATTTTTTATTCAGACAAGAGGTACCGCGATGGGGACTAAATTTGCCCCATCGTATGCAAATATTTTTATGGGAATCTTTGAGCAAAGGTTTGGGCTGCTTTCACACCCCCAGATTAAATTTTATAAACGTTACATAGACGACATAATATTTGTCTGGAGAGGTGGTAAGGATGACCTGGTTCTCTTTATTGACCAACTAAATACCAATGACTGGGGACTATCGTTCACATTTGAGAGTCACCCCACGGAAGCAGTTTTTCTTGACTTCCAGATAACAATAAAACATAATATTATTAATACCGAAACACATTTTAAAAAGGTGGACTCTAATAGTTATCTGGACTATCGTAGTTGTCACCATGCCAAATGGAAAAGAAACATTCCATTTGGCCAAATGAAACGCATCCGGAGGAATTGCTCTGACAATAAGACCATGAAGAAACAACTGTTACAATTGAGCGATAGATTCAAGGAGAAAGGCTATCCAAAAGCCCTACTAGAGCAATCAACAAAACGAACTCTCCTTTTAGAACAAAAAGAGAGCCTTAAACCCAAGACCAAAGACTCACTAGTGGAGAATAATTACCAAATCAGTCTTGTTACAAGGTACAACTCCCAGCATGCTACAATTAGGAAGATTATACAGAAACACTGGCCCATTTTGTTGAAAGATCCATTGCTAAATAAATCTATTCAAAAACAACCAAGAATAGTATTTCGTAGGGCACAAACCCTAAAAAATTTAATAGCACCTTCCTGTCCGAAATTACAAAAATCGGAATTGAAGACTGTAACCCAGAAACAGGTCAGAGAAATCAACGAATGTAAGAAAAGTAAATGTAAATGTTGTCACAATATAATTACGAGTGTTGAATCTATCTCTATACCAGGTAGAAGTGAAACAGTGCCCATTAAACATCAAATGAACTGTGGCACACAAAATGTAATATATCTCATTTATTGCCCCTGCAACCTTTTATATGTAGGTAGGACTACCCAAACCCTACGGGAGCGTATAAATGAGCACAGATCTAACATTACCCGTAAAGTCACCATACATAGTGTTTCTCGACACTATGCTCTCAGACATAATGGTGACCCGTCTACACTCAAAGTGACTCCACTAGAATATATACCAAATTCGTACCAGACTCTCTGCCGTAAAGAGATGTTCTGGATATATAAATTGAACACTTTGACTCCTTTTGGCCTTAATGAGTCTTTAGAATACACTAACTATTAATAACTTCTGCTATATGATAACTATTTATAAGTAGTCCCAATAGGAACACTGATATGACCTGGTTCTTATATTACTCTTATATTATTATTATATTGGTTCTATATATGATATGAAACATTTTTTTCTATATGTTTTTCTTTTATATAAAAAAATTCTTCTAATTTTCTAATTTTCAAATTTTATATATATACATTTTGGTAAATCCCTTTTTGATGTGATATCATTTATACCCTTGTTCCCGTTTTATTCCCCTTTATATTTAGTGTATACTTAGGATGTCCTATTTGGCACTCCGTTCTTGTGCGTTCCATTGTGGAACGCTCGTCCTACACGTCTCACTGTGGAGCGCACAGCTCCTCTTGCACTGTGCGTTCCATTTGTGGAGCGCCCCCCCCCTCCCGGACGTCGTGCGTTCCAGCTTGGAACGCATAATCGGATTACTTATACATATATAGTTTTATATACTATTTATTATCTTAATTTTTTCTTTGGATACTATTTGGCGTTCTTTTAAAACCTTTTTTATAGTAATTACAAATATATTTTAGCACGTGCGTTCCACTGTGGAATACAAACCGGATATCTGGTTCCCTGTATCCGGTTATCGATCTAGTGGAACACGTGCAAATGGTTTTTCAAGGCATCTCTATGTATATATATATTGTAAGTAACCAATGTTTTATGATATTTCTCCTGATGAAGGGGGTAATGCATGACCCCCGAAACGCGTTGAGTAAATATTTTACTTTGAAACCGATATATTGGTTGATCTGCAAATAAAGGATCTTTTACAAGAAGCCGACTAGTGTACCGCTGTTGAAGGTCCGATCAACCTGATGAGCGAATCTGGATGCGGGGGGGTTCATTGTCTTAGGGTCTATGGATATTATTTCCTATAGACAAATCTCCCTATAGACAAACCCTCCCGAGTGAAGTGAGTGGAATTCTTTTTCATCCGTTTACTTTACCTACTGTATAAGTTTTATATGTTATTTGTTCTTTTGGCGCATACTATAAGGTTCTTTTTTTCCTTTTTTTTTTCTTTTTTCCATTTATTGTTTATTTAGTGTGCGATCTTTATCCCACACTAGAACCAAGTGCTGCAGCCTCAATTGATAACATCTAATATTTATTATACCTATTATTTTTTACTATACTAATTATCCAGTCACTGATTAATATTTTAGCCAATCTGTCTTTTCTTCCTTGGCGCCTTGTTTTTGCTCCAATACTGCACTCAATTGTGTAATATTTGGGACTATATACCTCAATTTTTTTCCTTTTTTTTTCTGATCCACACCAGGATCAGCAGGGGTGCCACCACTACTAGCCTAACCACCACCAGCATGCGCAGGCATATGAGTGCTAAACACCCCACTCAATGGAACCAAGGCCGTTCACCACCTCCTGCGGGTCACACCACTGCTCCTTTCCCTGTGTCACTCGCTGCCTCTGCTAGTCAACCTCCTGCGTCACTCGCTGCCTCTGCTAGTCAACCCCCTGCCCAGGACCCCGGCACGAGCGCCTCCCGCCGGAAAACCACACCTTCGCCTCCACGATCCTCCACAGTGTCCACCAACGTGTCCCAGCGCAGAGTTCAGCTGTCTTTACAGCAGACGCTGGAGCGCAAGAGGAAATACAGTTCCACCCACCCACAAGCCCAAGCCCTCAACGTCCACATCTCCAAATTGCTTAGCCTGGAGATGCTGCCTTGGCTGGTAGAGACCGAGGCCTTTCGCAATCTCATGGCAGTGGCTGCCCCTCGGTATTCGGTCCCCAGCCGCCACTATTTTTCCCGATGTGACGTCCCAGCCCTACACCAGCACGTGTCACAGAACATCATCCGTGCCCTGACCAACGCTGTTTCGGAGAAGGTCCACCTAACCACGGACACGTGGACAAGTGCTGCCGGGCAGGGACACTATATATCTCACTGACGGCACATTGGGTTAACTTGGTGGAGGCTGGGACCGAGAATGACCCTGGGGCCGTTCATGTACTGCCCACACCGAGGATTGCGGGGCCTACCTCACGGTCTCTCAGACGTACTATGCCTCCTCCTCCGACCCTTCATCCTCCTCCACCGAATTACCATCCGTGGGCACGGCGCCTTCAGTCGGTAGCTCTAGGCGCAGCAGCAGTGCCATGGGTAAGCGCCAGCAGGCGGTGCTCAAACTGCTGAGCTTAGGTGACAAAAGGCACACCGCCCAAGAGCTGTTACAGGGCATCACGGCGCATGACCGATGTGTGGCTGGCACCGCTGAACCTCAAGCCAGGCATGGTTGTGTGTGACAACGGGCGTAACCTGGTGGCGGCTCTGCAACTCGGCAGACTGACACATGTGCCAGGCCTGGCCCACGTGTTCAATCTCATAGTTCAGCGGTTCCTCAAGACATACCCCAATCTGTCTGATTTGCTCACCAAGGTGCGCCGCATCTGTGCGCATTTCCGCAAGTCGACCACAGATGCTGCCACGCTTAGGGCAGCGCAGCGCCGCCTACAACTGCCCGCTCACCGACTGTTGTGCGACGTGCCCACGAGATGGAATTCAACATTAAACTTGTTATCCAGAGTTTACCAGCAGCGCAGAGCGATTGTAGACTGCCAGATGTCAACTTCCACCAGAACTGGTAGTCAGGTCAGTCAGATTCCTCAAGTCTACAATGAGGAGTGGACGTGGATGTCTGATATCTGCCAGGTGTTGAGCAACTTTGAGGAGTCAACACAGATGGTCAGCGGCGATGCCGCCATTATCAGCCTCACCATCCCGCTGCTTTGCCTGTTGAAAAACTCACTGCTCAGCATCAAGTCGGATGCTTTGCGCTTGTCACAAGAGACGGTGGAGGAAGATACGTCGCTTGATAGCCAGAGCACCCTCCGGTCTGTTTCTCAGCGCGTATCGGAGGAGGGGGATGAGGATGAGGAGGAAGAGGAGGAGAATGTCGGCGAGACAGTAGAGGGTACCAGTGCTCAGTCCTTAACTCTTGAGCGTGTAGGGGCTGAAGAGGAGGACTTGGAGGAGGAGGAGGAGGAGGAAATGGAGAGTCAGGCCAGTGAGGAGAGGGAATTCTTGTGTGTTGGGACTCTGGCGCACATGGCAGACTTCATGTTAGGCTGCCTATCCCGTGACCCTCGCGTTAGAAGAATTTTTTCAAACACCGATTACTGGGTGTTCACTCTCCTGGACCCACGGTACAAGCAGAACCTTTCCACTCTCATCCCTGCAGAGGAAAGGAGTATGAGAGTGAATAGATATCAACAGGCCCTGGTGCACAAGCTGAAACAATCCTTCCCATCTGACGCCGCTAGCGGCAGAGGGCATGGTTCTGTGGGCCAAGTAGCGGGGGAGAGGAGGCGAGCAGGCAGCTTGTCCAGCACTGGCAGGGGAACGCTCTCCAAGGCCTTTGCCACTTTTATGTCACCCCAGCCAGACACTGTCACCTCTCCCCAGTCTAGGCAGAGTAGGGGGGAGCTGTACAGGAAGATGGTGAGGGAGTACCTAGCTGACCATACCAACGTCCGTAGCGATCACTCTGCTCCATACAACTACTGGGTTTCAAAGCTGGACACGTGGCCTGAACTGGCGCTGTACGCCTTGGAGGTGCTGGCCTGCCCTGCCGCTAGCGTGCTGTCAGAGCGGGTATTCAGTGCAGCTGGTGGCGTCATCACCGATAAGCGTACACGCCTGTCAACTGACAGCGCTGACAGGCTGACGCTTATTAAAATGAACAAAGCCTGGATTTCACCGGAATTCAAATCTCCTCCGGGGGAAAGCAGCTAAAGATTAACATTAATTATGTATCCGATTCCTCTTCCTCTCCTACTCCTCCTCCTCCTCCTCCTCCATGTCGTCTTTGCCTAACGCTGACCCAAAAAAAACGCCATTTTTTAGAGGTCCAACTGGCACTCTTTTACCACAATTTTTCAGGAGGGCCCCCTACAGGCCCTCTATTCAAACAATTTTTCCAGAGGTCCACCTACAGGCCCCTCCAAATTTTCCGGGTCCCTAGGCCCTCTCCAAACAATTTTTCCGGAGATCCACCTACAGGCCCTCTTTCCAAACTATTTTTCCGGAGTTCCACCTCCAGGCCCTCTCTCCAAACAATTTTTTCCGGAGTCCACCTACAGCCCTGTCCAAATAATTTTCCGGAGTTCCCTACAGCCCTCTCTCCAAACAATTTTTCCGGAGGTCCACCTACAGGCCCTCTCTCCAATTCCAGTTTCCAGTTTTATTTGCGCAAACTGCGTAAATTATTATTTTTGGGATAGGTGTGAAAAATAATATTACTTGCGAATCTATATTGCCCAACATTGGATACGGTAGCAAGTAGAAGACCAAACACATGCTGCCCACAGGGTTCCGCAAATTCCTGGTCCACCCGCAAATTCCTGGTCCACAATGTCAAGGAGGTCGAGGTTCTGTTGATGAGCAACAAGTCCTTCTGTACTGAAATGGCCGACAAAGTCTCCATCTAAGAACCTATAGACCATTGTGGAGAGAGCGGCACAGCTCGCCATCAAAGTGATGAACCCCAACGCCAGACTGCGCAGAGAAGATAATGAATAAATATCTCTTGGTTATTTTTGCTAAATAAAAGTTAAATAAACACAAAAAAAATTGATCTGTTCCTGTGCCTGATCCACCCAAGTTGAATCTGTCCCATCATGAGAAAGTCCCCCAAGGAGTCCCCACTGTAACTTGCTTCCCATACAACTACCTCACCCCCCGACACCTGTGTCTCGCCATTGTCCACCACCTCCTCAGACAACACTGGTAAATCCCCACTGTCAGCACACGGAAACAGCAAAAGGTCTTGCGAATTGGGGCAGAGAATGTTCTGGGCTAGCACATCAGGGAAGGGGTGACTATGGGGTTCCAGGGAGTACGTGACCACATGCAATATCCATTTAAAAGTCATGCCACACTTGATCGAGCTCATAATTGACAATTGTACCGGTTGATGCTAAATTTTTAAGTTGGGGTCCTGCGTCGTCATTCTAACTACACCCGGCTGTTGTCACCACCACACACGATAGCCCAGGGTGCACTCCTCTGGCTCTTCCAGCGAAACCTCCTTCCCCCCAGCCTGCCTCCCCACCTACAGGCCCTCTCTCCAAACAATTTACTTCTTTGTCCTATCTTTCTTTCTCTCTCTCTACAAACTATTTTTCCGGATAGCTGCCATATACGGTATTAAACTGAGTAGTATACATAGAAGACATACCACACTTGATCAATCTCATAATTTACGACTGTACCGGTTGATGCTAAATTTTTAAGTTGGGGTCCTGCGTCGTCATTCTAACTACACCCGGCTGTTGTCACCACCACACACGCTAGCCCAGGGGGCACTCCTCTGGCTCTTCCAGCGAAACCTCTTCCCCCCCCACCTACAGGCCCTCTCTCCAAACAATTTACCCGGGTAGGGGGACGTATTAGATATTGTACTGATTTATTTTTTAGATGCTTGGGAAGCAGCTATGCTCACCACTATACATCCAACAGCCACAGCAACTGATAAGAACAGATACTAAACTTGATTTCAGCTGCAGTGCCAGCATGAGCAGTGGTGTCACCTGCAGGCGGTGATGGACCTTCGTTGCACCTAGTTGGGTGCTTCCCTAACATGTGATGGGTATTTGCCTCGCCTTTCTTGGTCTGGGTGAGCACAATTGCCATGAGGGTAACCACCAGGCTGTTGCAGGAGAATTTGGGGTAATGGTGGGATTAGGCAGCCTCAGAGGCATCCATGCATGCTGCCCCTGCTGTTTCCTGTCCATTTCTGTGGTGTTTCCATCATTTTCTGAGGTTTCCAGGTTTTCACCCAGCCTTCCCTAGGCAGAGCCTTGGTCCCCTGCAAAAAATGCTCGAGTCTCCCATTGACTTCAATGGGGTTCGTTACTCGAAATGAGCACCCAAGCATCGGGAAAAGTTCGACTCGAATAACGAGCACCCGAGCATTTTAGTGCTCGCTCATCTCTAACTATGTATAAATATATCAGAGGTCAGTACAGAGCTCTCTCCCATGATCTATTTATCCCCAGGACTGTGACGAGGGGACATCCTCTGCGTCTGGAGGAAAGAAGGTTTGTACACAAACATAGAAGAGGATTCTTTACGGTAAGAGCAGTGAGACTATGGAACTCTCTGCCTGAGGAGGTAGTGATGGTAAGTTCACTAAAAGAGTTCAAGAGGGGCATGGATGTATTTCTGGAGGGTAATAATATGATAGGTTATAGTTACTAGAGATGGGTCGTTGATCAGGGAGTAATTCTGATTGCCTGATTGGAGTCGGGAAGGATTTTTTTTCCCTAAAGTGGGGAAAATTGGCTTCTACCTCACAGGGGTTTTTTTGCCTTCCTCTGGATCAACTTGTAGGAAAACAGGCCGAACTGGATGGACAGATGTCTTTTTTCGGCCTTATAAACTATGTTACTATGTTACTAGGATTTGAGACCTTTTTTGTGGAGTATTGAAACCCATAACATTAAAGGTTGTTACATTTAAGGGCGCCATATAAATAAAGCTAGTCTCCCTATCTGACCTCCGAGGGATTATCCAAAACATCAGAAAAAGTAACAGGAAGAAAATAACAAAAAATAAAACATAAGTAATTTTATGCAGTATGTTTTCTAGCAAATTGCTGGTAGCGCTATGCTCCACCTCAAGTGGCAGATACCATAGCGCTAGGAGCAAGAGTGTCTACGTGGTCTCTAAAGAGAGCCATTGTGCAAAAAAGTGTGGGGACAGGCGATGGTACGAAATCATCCCAACCAGAGTCCTAACACCCGTGCTTCTGTAGTAAACATACCCAGAGAAACAGGTGGGTATATTGGAAAGAAAAAACTAAACACCAAAGACACATAAAGTGTTATGAGAACATATCAATGTCCATGCACTAGTAATGCAACTTCCTTATGTGGAGGTAGGAGGGCTATATACAATACCAACAGGGGTCCACAAATAGTCTCCAATAATGATTGTCCCGGTCTTTCAGGTTTTCAGTAGTCTTCATCTGTGGGTTCATTGCCTTGTTAAATGCAGCTGTGCACAAAAGATGAGTTCCAGTCTGTAGTCACAGGAAGTCCAACAACAGGTGAAATAAAATATTTTTTCCTCCATTTAGTCCAGTATCAAGATAGGCATGGGAGAATAGCTATCAATCATTACAGTCACCTCTTACTTTTAGTTTTTGATTGGAGACTGCATTCCAGGGCTCCAAAGCAGGGAGTTCTGGTAAGTTTGATAAGTTGATATCTACTGGTAGCCAGGACTCTATAGGTAATGTTGAAATGTCCAAAATATTCCAGGCTGATTTCAAATCCTGTGGTGTCCGGACAACACAGCGGCGTCCATTTTTAGCGAAGGTGAGCCCAAAAGGGAACAGCCACTGATATGGTATTTTTAGATTCCTCAGGTGGTCGGTAAGTGGTTTCAAGGGCGGATTGGCCATAGATCTTACAGGGAAATTTCCCGGTGGGCCGATGCCCAGGGGGCCACATCGGCCCTCCTCACAGCCTCCCAGTGGAAGTTTTTTGGATGTATTTTGTACTGCTGGCAGTATTTTGTGATGGACTGTGGTATTTGGCTCTGTTGGGGTGGTATAATGTGCCACAATATGGTATTGTTGGCCCTGCTTTCCATCAATTTTGACCTAACTACAAAATGGGGCCACTTTTAGTATTTTTTCCAGGGCCACTTTAAGTTCCCAGTCCGCTCCTGAGTGGTTTTAGGGCACGGTGTTTAGCCAGAGTAGATGGGGCTATGGCTTGATAGAGAAGAACAGTAGACTCTTCATACCGCCACGCTTGTAAAATGGCGGCAGTATCTCTATAGCTCAACAAGCCACAAATAACATCTCTTGGCGGCTTTCAATAATAACGGCTTCAGCCTTCTCCATGCCCATAAGGTCTGCAAATATCTTTTGCGCCGTCTGTTCAAGTTCCTCTGACGCTACTGTCTCAGGGAGGCCTTTAATCCTGACGTTTTTCCTGCGGCTCCTGTTTTCTTTGTCCTCGATCATGAGGTAAGCATTATTAAGTGACGTTATCTGGGATTCAAGCGTGTGAACTAAAGTTGCGCTATGCACCACCACAAGGCCCTGATTATGCTCCATCTTGTCTACTTGGTGTTCCAGGGCCCTCACATCATATCGTAAAGGGAACCTGTCATCTCCAAAACACCCCCTGAACTAGAGTAAGCGGTGTATAGTGTAAGTGATGCTGAATCTGAACATGTAAGTTTTATCTTCATACTCACTTGCATTCTGACTCTGTGCTCTGACAAACCAGCAGTAAAATGCACTCAGTGTCGGTCAGTTTCGGTGATGACAGGTTCCCTTTAAGTCCCTAATTTCCTGAATTAATGGAGCTAGGGCCTGGGACAAATTAGTTTTAAAAAAGGACTTAGTGAGTGCATTGTTATCTTCAGCTTGTGCTGCGTCACTCACGTCTAGTGTACAGACCTCCTCTTCATCTTCCTCACCTTCAGAGTCTCGCTGTATTGTTTGATGCGCCATCTTGTTTGCCCTCGCCGGGGAAGTTGCCAGCTTCCTCCTGAGGAATCTGTTTCAGCTTGATTCTTCTTCTGTTTGGGAGTTCCAGGAGCTTCACGAGACTTGTCTCTTCCTATTTTAACCATTTTCAAGGTGACTTTGGCGTATAAAAGCTAAGAAGCACGGGTCTGTGAGGCAAGAGCTCCGTCTCAGACAGCGGTTAGGCTCCGCCCCTCGGTATTACAGTAATCTCAGCAGAGAGAAACTCTGGAGGTGGCATAGCACCTTGTAAAAGATGGTTGCAGTAAAGGACAATATGTAGGGTCAATAGATGGGCAAATTCTTTGTAATAAAGTTCTGACAAGCCGTCAGGTCCGGGAGCTTTACCTACCTTCAAGGTTTTAATGGTATATCCGACCTCCTCTGCAGTAACTGCACCATTGAGACTAACTAGTGCTTCCGGGGATAACTTGGGGAGTGGGATAGATGCTAAGAAGTCGCCCTCCGCGGTACGAGGGCCCTACGTAGGCCTGGCATAAAGCTTCTGATAGAATTCCTGAAAGGTATCATAAATAGAGTCAAGATTAGATGACCTGGTAGGGTACGGATTCAAAAAACCTGATTAATCTGCTGCCTAACCTTCAACTGACGAGCAAGCATGTTATCGGGTTTGTTAGCATATTTATAAAAATAGGAGGCAGTACAGCGGAACACATTCTCAGTGTTATGGAAAAGCAGTATATACAGCTGAAGCCTAGTGTCTTTTATAGCTTTGAGAAGGTAAAGTGATGGAGCCCTTTGATGTGCACAGACCAGCCTGCTCAGTTTTAATTCCAAAGCAATCTGAGTGGAAGTCCGTTCCCTCTTAAGGCTACTTTCACACTAGCGGCAGCACGGATCCGGCACCTAAAGGGTGCCGACGGATCCGTACTGCCGCTGACACATGTGTGGAGCCGGAGCAGCGCACACAGAGAACATACATACACACACATACACACAAACACATACATACTTACATACTCCAGCCCGGGACGCCAGCAGCACGTCTTCACGCGTCTCCTGCGCGCAGTGATGACGATTCCCCACAGCGCCCTCTGCTGGGTGCAGTGGGGAAACGTCATACCTGCGCGCAGGAGGCGCGTGAAGACATACTGCCGGCGTCCCTGGCTGGAGTATGTGAGTATGTATGTCTATGTATGTCTGTCTGTATGTTTCTCTGTAGCCGGATCCGGAATGACCCCCCCATTGCAAGTCAATGGAGGACAGATCCGGATTACTGGTGTGTCACACCAAATGGATCCGTCCCCATTGACTTGCATTGGGGGTCATTCCGGATCCGTCTTGGTGCGGATGCCTGGACCGGAGAGCAAACCGCAGCATGCTGCGGTTTGTTCTCCGGTCTGAAGACGGAACGGAATGCTTTCAGGAGCATTCCGTTATCTTCAGTTCAGTTTTGTCCCCATTGACAATGAATGGGGACAAAACTGAAGCGTTTTTTTCCGGTATTGAGCCCCTATGACGGAATTCAGTACCGGAATTTAAAAACGCTAGTGTGAAAGTAGCCTAAGTCAGGATGCCTTACCTATGAGTTTCCCCCAGATAACTGCCTTATGAGTGAGCCATATCAACATGGGATCAGTCTCAGGGTTGACATTTTCAGTAAATAAGGTCTGCAGTTCAGCCTGGAGCCGATCATGTATGGCAGGGCGGGTTAAGAGAGACTCATTCAGTCTCCAGGAAAATGGAGTGTTACCTGGAGTCGAGAAGGCAAACACCGCCAGTACCACATCATGATCAGACCATGGCGACACAATATGTCTAGAGTATAATAAGTATGGCAAACAAGAGGCAGAAGACAAAATCACATCGATACTAGTATATAAATGGTGGGCTGGCGAATAGTAAGTATAACCCCTCTGTGGGCCATTGTGTTCTCTCCAAGTGTCTGCTAAGGATAAGGATTCGAAGACCTGGTGTATTTGGGCTGAATGATAGGAGGAGTGAGGGTGGAAGGGTGGGGAAGAGCGATCCAAAAGAGGATTGAGAACAAAATTGAAGTCCCCACACCATAGAAGTCTATGTTTAGTAAGGAACTCAATAAGCTGCTTTATTTTACAGAAAAAAGACATAGGGTCATTAGTCGGAGCATAGACATTGACTATGCATAGAACATCATCCCTATATGTACCCACTAAGACCACATATCTGCTATCAGGATCAATAATGGACTGAGAAATAGAGAATGAGAATGAGTTTCTAAGCAATGTAATACCTCTGCTTTTAGAGAGATATGTGGATGAGAAAGATCTGGTAAATTGCGGGTGTAGATATTTCGGGTGGGAGGAGGGAAGTGAGACTCCTAGAGGCAGACGACATCTGGCGCACTTTTTAAATAAGTAGAAAAAGCTGTTTTTCGCTTTTGTGGACAGTTAAATCCCCTAACATTATGGGTTAAGATCTTACACATGATAAGTTATAAAGGGAGGTTGTACAGGTATGGCAGAGCACCAGAAGGAGTCTCCATGCCACCACAATCCAGTAAGAACCAGTGACTGTCCAAAATGAGGGCTGAAAAAATAAGAAAAAAAACCCTCAAAGAAATAACAAAGTAAAAAAGAAAAAAGATAACACAGTGCTCAAGAGCACAAACAAGAGAGAAGAAATGTGCGCCAAACTTGGCTGAAAATACGACATGGGCCAGAAGGGGAGAGTCCGAGGGCCTCACCGATTTCTGAAACCCCCCCCCACATGACCCACCAACATATGAGGCAACATGAAGGTCCATCACGCTAAATCCCTGTGAAGAAGAAGAAAAAGGAAAAGAAAAGAAAAACACTTGCAAAAGGAGTCCTGAGAAGAGCAATCCCATCCTCTGTGAGGGTGAAGATAAACAGGAGAAGACCTCCGGAGTTTGCTCTTCAAAAGGTATGTGAACAAGGAGTTGAAGGTGCGGCTGTTGGCAGCTTGCTCCAGACCCTGGCCGGTCGCTGTGGTCTCGGTGCAGCGGTAGGTGTTGCCGACTGGTCTATCGGTATCCCGGCACGTTGTAGGACCTTGCAGCCTTCAGGCGGTGAACGCACCGTGAGGGTGTGGGAATTCAGTTGGAAGGAGAGGGCAAAGGGGAATCCCCATTTGTAGTGCACCTGCGCCTTTTGCTAAGCTTGTGTAACTGGCCTCATCTCCTTGCATCTATGGAGTGTAGACGGTGCCAGGTCAGCAGACAAATGAACCGAGGAAGGGAGCCCGGGTAAGGTGGTTAAATTCCGGGCTGCTGATAGGATTTGATCTCTCACCTCTGGGTAATGGAACTTGAGTACGACGTCTCTCGGGAGCTCTGAGTCTCGAGGTTTTCCCAGGGCCCTGTAGACCCTGTCCTTTCTAAGCTGGCTGGTATCCGCTTGAGGTAGCAAGGCCGCAAACAGAGTGAGCATGGTGTTGGGCAGATCAGTAAAAGTCTCTGGTAGGCCCCTGAACCTTAAATTGCCTCTGCGTGACCTGTTTTCAAGGTCTTCTATTTTCAGTTCAAGAGCAGCTATTTGGGCTGCATGGGAGTTAATGTCCTCCCTTTTTTCCTGGAAAATTCTGCCACGGCCTGCGAAAGTTCGGTTCGATACAGAGCGTCAATGTTCATGTACAGATCTGTCTGACCTGGGTCAGATGCTGCCGGGTCCCATTGGTGCCCACTTTCAGTGGAAGAGGCAGGGCTGGCGGGAGACATGATGGTTTGAATGGTGAGTCGGGAGATCTGTGACAGAGCCGGAGTGCTCGAAGCTTTTGCCTTTCCCTTGGTGCAGGTCATCCTCAGGGACCGCTGTATAAGCAAAAAAGTGCCAGTGGAGCCGTTAAAACGGGGCTAAAATGGGATTTCTTCAGCTGAGCTCACAGAAGCATGTCCTTTCCACGAGCCGCGCTCATGTGTTTCCAGAAGACTGAGTATTTTAGAAGCAATTCTTAAATTTTTTAAGATAATTTCCAAAATCCACTTTTTAAGGACCAGTTCAAGTCGGAAGTCAGTTTGTGGGGCTTACATAGTAGAAACCCCCATAAATGACCCCATTATAGAAACTACACCCCTCAAGCTACTCAAAACTGATTTTACAAACTTTGTTAACCCTTTAGGCATTCCACAGGAATTAAAGAAAAATGGAGATGAAATTTCTAAATTTAACTTTTTTGGCAGATTTTCATTTTTAATCCATTTTTTTCTTTAACACATCGAGGGTTAACAGCCAAACAAAACACAATATTTATTACCCTGATTCTTTACAGAAATACCCCATATGTGGTCGTAAACTGATGTAAGGGCACACGGCAGGGCGTAGAAGAAAAGGAGCACCGTATGGTTTTTGGAAGGCAGATTTTGCTGGACTGGTTTTTAGACACTATGTTCCATTTGAAGCCCTCCTGATGCACCCCTACAGTAAAAACTCCCAAAAAAGTGACCCCATTTTGGAAACTACGGGATGAGGTGACAGTTTTATTGGTACTATTTTGGGGTACATATGATTTTTAGTCGCTCTATATTATGTTTCTTATGAGACAAGGTAACCAAAAATGGCTGTTTTGGCACCGTTTTTATTTTTTGTTTTTTTTATAATGTTCATCTGACAGGTTAGATCATGTGCTATTTTTATAGAGCAGGTGGTTACGGATATAATGATATCAAATACTGTATGTCTCCTTTGTTTGTTTCAGTTTTACATAAAGCATTTTTGAAAAAAAAATTATGTTTTTGTGTCTCCATTATCTAAACGCCATTTTTTTTATTTTTCTGCCAATCATCATGTACAGGGGCTCGTTTTTTGCAGGAAGAGTTGACATTTTTATTGGTACTGTACATATGATTTTGTGATCATTTATTATTACACTTTATGCGGCAAGGTGACCAAAATATTGGTTGTTTTGGCACAGTTTTTATTTATTTATTTTACAGCGTTCATCTGAGGGGTTAGATCATGTGATATTTTATAGAGCAGGTCGTATGTATACTTTTTCTTATTTATTTATTTAAGTTTTAAACAATAATAGCATTTATGAAACAAAAAATGATGTTTTAGTGTCTTCATAGCCATAGCTTTTTTTGTTTTTTTTGACCGATTGTCTCATTTTTTCCAGGATGAGGTGATGGTTTGATTGGTGCTATTTTGGGGGGCATACGCCTTTTTGATCACTTGGTATTGCAGACAGTGTTTATCGGACGGAGTGGACCATGTGATATATTTATAGAGCCAGTTGTTACGGACACGGCAATACCTAATATGTGTGTTTTTTTCTATTTTTTCTAATTTTTATTATAAAATCTGGGGAAAGGGGAGTTTTTTTTCCTTTTTTCCTTGAAACTTTATTTTTTTCTTATTAAAAACACTTTATTTTTTTTTTAACTTTATTTCTGGGACTTCAACTTTTGGGGGTCTGATCCCCTCTGCAATGCATTGCCTGTTAGTGTATTAGTTAGTGTATTAGTGCCTGTTATCACTGAGTAATACACTAACAGGTTACCTAGGGGACCCAGCCTGGGGCTAGATCTCCTCGGCCCCCGTAGAAGGCAGGTGCAATGCAAGGGCAGCTTTTGCATGAAATCGGGCTGCCTTGTCACCCATCGGGTCCCTGCCACAGCAGCACGGGGACCCGATGGGCTCCCTCACCCACCACAAACCCCTTCTATGCCGTGGTCAGCACTGACTGCGGCATAGAAGGGGTTTATCCGCCGTGGTTACCCTGCAGTGATCAGGCACGCACTGCTCCGGTGCCCGCCCGATCATCATGACGTAATAGTATGTCAAAATGCGGCAAGTCACTTGCCGCCATGACGTACTATTATGTCATGTATTGGGAAGGGGTTAATAAACTCCCCAAAAATGTATAACAATGTAACTTCACCGCATAATGGCTAATAGGACTTACGTATATTTACGTATATTACGTAAATGGCTGAAGTACAATGTAACTTCACTGCAGAACGGCAATTAAGTTGTTTTTTTTTCCTATTAATATAACCCCCAAAAATATATAACAATGTAAATTCACCACAGAACTGCTAATAGGACGTACGTATATTTCCTGTTAATACACCCTGTAAATGGCTGTAGTACAATGTAACTTCACTGCAGAACGGAAATTAAGACGTATTTTTTTCCTATTAATACACCCCCAAAAAAATGTATAACAATGTAAAATCACCCCAGAACAGCTAATAGGACGTACGTATATTTCCTATTAATGCACCCTGTAAATGGCTGTAGTAAAATGTAATTTCACTGCAGAACAGTAATTAAGAAGTATTTTTTCCTATTAATATACCCCCGATAAAACTGCATAACTGTAACAGCGGCGGCTGTGTGCAGCTGTTCTCCTGCTTACCGCCACAGTCCTGGGCGCCGTGTTGAGCTGTGATCTGCTGCCTGTGCCTCCCCATTCACCGCTGCAGTCCTGGGCTCTGTCCTTGCAGGTACTGTTTGTTCTGGGATCCACTCCACAGTTTCCCTTCAGCCCTGGCCAAAGCATGCTTCCCTGCAGCTCTTCCTTAAAGGGTTTCTGTCACCAGTTTTTTCGGTATGAATCAGGCTGACATTAGAGATGTGCTAATGTCACCTGATTCCAAATATATATCTGTTTTATTTACTGGTGCCCCCGTTTTTGTATAAAATGAACTTTTATTTTATGCTAATAAGACCTCTAGGTGCAAGAGGCGTTACCCCTGCTCCTAGAGGTTCTGTTGATTGACAGGACCAGGCAGAGAAGAAACACTCCAATTCACCATAGCTTGCAAGGACCTTCAATGATGTCATGACCATGTGATCAGTCACATGGTTCAGGAGGAGACAGGCTGTTTGTGTGATCCTAACCATGTGACTGATCACATGGTCATGACATCATTGAAGGTCCTTGCAAGCTATGATGAATGGAGTGTTTCTTCTCTGCCTGGGACTGTCAACAAACAGAGCCTCTAGGAGCAGGGGTAACGCCCCTTGCACCTAGAGGCCTTATTAGCATAAAATAAAAGTTCATTTTATATAAAAATGGGGGCACCAGTAAATAAAACAGATATATATTTGGAATCAGGTGACATTAGCACATCTTTAATGCCAGCCTGATTCATACCGAAAAAAATGGTGACAGAAACCCTTTAAGGGCCTGCGCGTGTCACTTCCTGTGCTTTATGGGTTAGATCATGTGACCTAACTTACCAATCCTAGCCCTCCTGCTTGTATATAAGTGGTTCAGCCCCCTTCCCAGATGCTTCAGTGTCAAGGTCCTTGTATCCTGCTTAGGTTGCTATTATCACTGCTTGTGTTCCCAGACTCCGCTACCTGCTTGATCCCTGCCTGTTCCCTGCCTGTTTACATAGACTCTCCTGTTGCTGACCCGGATTGCCTGACCTGTACCTGTGCTGCCTGTCTGACTACGCCTCTGCCTCATCCTTCGTTCCTGCATTATTGCTCCTGGTAACGACTTGGCCTTCTGACTACCTCTGTATCTTGCTCAGGTACCTCCTTGTATCTTACTCGTTTGCCAATCCTCCTCAAGAGGTAGCGCCCTGGTGTTCCCCTCGGGAAAGTCTATTCCAACCATCTGGGGTATTGTAAAAAAAATGAGGGGTTCACTTAGACAACGCCCTTAGAGAAGGTTGGACACGAGGCACAGTGGGTTCACACCCGCTGGTTCGTGACAATAACAATGTAAATTCACTGCAGAACTGAAGAAGTACGTATATTTTCTATTAATGCACCTCATAAATGGCTGTAGTACAATGTAACTTAACTGCAGCACGGGAAATAAGACATTTTTTTTTTCTATTAATACACCCCCCAAAAAAATGTATAACAATGTAAAATCACTGCAGAACAGCTAACAGGACGTACATATATTTCCTATTAATACACCCCTTAAATGGCTATCGCAGAACTTGCACCCCAAGAACAAGCAAGATTTGCTGGAATTGCTGAGCTATCATATAGTGCAAACCTAAAAGCAGCAGTATAACAGCAATTTGGATCCCCAGTTAGTGCAGCAAGGTGTAATAGAATCACTCCTATTACCCAGGCTATACACTTCCCTATTGGACCCTGTTCTCCTTTTATAGTGTAGATGATGCCTCTCTATCCTTTCCCTACACTATGATTAATCTTTTCTTTCCTAGCACTGTCTCTAGCGCCTGTAGACATCTCTCACTGTACTAAGCACACTGGAAAATGGCAGAATCCAAAATGGCTATTTATAGGGCTGGCTGCTGCTGATTGGCTGCATGCATGGCATTGTGGGTGATCCCTCGTTCCATGTTTTAACATGTGAAGCAGCTATTTTAGGAAAAAATTTGATTGATTATCACGAAGTGTGAGGAAACTTGACTTTGGTGCGAATCAAATTTTTCCTGAAATTTGGATCGAATTCCACTTTGTCAACTTCCATTTGCTCATCTTTAGGTATAATATATGCAGTGTGTACAGATACTGTATATAGTATACCTAGAGGTGTTTTGATATGTGACGTACAAGGTATAATAGATTCACAATGTACAGATACAGTATATGGTATTTACAGCAGAGTACTGATATATGAGATATGTGGTGTAATTTATACTTCGTACCTTAGGCTTCTTTCACACTTGCATTTGACGGATCCGTATGAAACGGATCCGTCGCGCAAAGGAGCGAAACAGAGGTGAACGGAAACCTTTACAACGGATCCGTCTGTAAAGCGGATCCGTTCTTTCCGTTTGCTTCCGTTTAGCGGATCCATTTTAAAGGTGGAGGTGTGTCTCAAAGTGTACAACCCACTTTTAGGGAAAATTCACACAATCAGGATTTTATCTGCGTACAATCCACACTGAAATCCGCAGGTGTTCGCGGGGAAATTCGTGTGGTCAATCCGCACCAATTTGTGCGAATTTGTGCGCGGATTTACGCACGGATTTGCATGCAGATTTTTTTTCCCATAGTCTATATACAAAATCCAGTTATGAAAAATAAAATAAATTGACATGCTGCAGATTTTAAAATCTGCAACACTGGTCAAAATCCCGAATGAGGGACAGTTTCACAGAGTATTTTGTATCAGAAGCGGGCAGAGTGAGTTGGCAGGATTCTGTTTAATCTTTTTTTCTGTTTGATCCAATATTGAATCATAAAGTTTTATTAGTATACACCTTGTGTCTGTTTCTTTATTTCTCAGCACTAGTGATATATATATTTTTTTACACACATGCTAATGCCACCTATGAGGCATAGTTCACGTTGTGAACATGCAGACAGTTCTGTTCCTCATGGGTGGCATTAGCTTTTGTGAAATTAACGTGAAGAGTAGTAGCCACACATATGGTTATGAAGGGGTTGTCTGCACATTGCCAAGATATGACCCCCTTATAGGCGCTGGTCCTAACACTTGGATCCGCACCTATATTGGTGACATAGTCTCACAAGGTGTAGTCTGTTGGACTCCAGTCTGGTCATTGCTCCCATTAACCATATGGGCCCTATGTATACAGCCTATCCAGCTGCCATATGCTGGCCTTTACTAGTGATATGGCCCAATCGTCTGTGTTCAGATAACCACTTGTGAAGTATTTGGCCTTAATATTTTGTGGCACGTTTGTGTTTTTGATGTTTGATAACATCACATAATATACCTTTTTAAAGGCTCTTTTACATGGGCGGATTCAGTCTGAGAAATCCGCAGCGTCTAGGAGAGCCGAGCCCCGTTCTAGACAGAAGAGGCGTCGATCATTAACATAATGCTCTGTGCCTCTGTGATTCTTTTACTACAAAATCACAATGACATAAAGGTGTCACTGTGATATTTTTTTTTTATAAAAAAGGTTACAGAGAGGCACGGAGCATTATTATGTTAATAAAGAGAGAGGAAGGAGGGCTCACAACAGACTAATGGATATAGGTAGGTGCAAAGATCGTTCTGGGTCACCCAAACCCAGACTGGAGACGTATATAAATCAGTAAAAAGATGATCTGCACTCAATACACTGGAAAGTGTGAGGTTTTATTAAGAAAAAAGGCGAAAAAAATAATAATAAATATGCAATGAGCAACAATGAGGAAGCAATATTAAAAATAAGAATAAATAAAAACAAAAGAATAAAAATATGGTAAATAAAATATAGGTTGTTGATATATCCTGGTATGATGGTAAAATAATTTGGTCAATATATATCACAACAATAGTTAAAATAATGGTTAGAGTAGGGTGGTAGAATGTATATATCCCAGTCTAACCAATAATGATCATAGATCCATCATGCAGGCATTGGGTATGCACATGTAGTTATAATAAAAAGGACCTGAAAAGGAAAGACCAAATTATTCACCTGCAATGGTAATATTTCATATATAAGACGTTCCTACAAGTATTGTGGACATCAATCAAGATTCACTTAATCCAATGTTGTTGATAGTTGAGTCCAGCAAAAGGTATATATAATAAAGTTGGAGGCCAATGAGGCCTAGAGTGTATCTTTCATATAGGCTCCAGCAAACAGTGCATAAATCAAAAATAAAGGGCCTATGTCTTATATATATATATATATATATATATATATATATATATATCTTTAATAATCTCTTTAATAATATAAAAATGAATTTCTGTCTGTCTGTCTGTCTGTCTGTTCTCTATGCGCGACCAAACTACTGGACCGATTTTCACCAAATTCGGCACACAGGTACATCAGGTGTCCGGGAAGGTTTTAGACCAGGTCTCATCTCTCTAGGACGTACCGTTCCCGAGATATTCCCAAAATATGATCTCCATTAGCCAACATTACAACTGGGAGCTTTGGTTTTAAACTCCAACTGCCATTCTCTGCAAAGCCACACAGGGAGGGCAGGTTTCCATAACAACCAGGTAATTATCAGCAGCTGAGGATCTCATCCATTTCTATTTACTGACACTGTTAAAGGTATTCCGGTTACCATAAATATAACTTATGTTTTTTTTCTATTACTACAGTTCAGTAGTAATAAAAGATGTTATCCTCCACTGCTGCCTATTGCGTGGGCTCATAAATAAGCATGGTATTGACCTTTAATTCAGGCCACCCTAAAAGAAGTACTTAAAACCCCCGCCCCAGGTCTCACTAAGCCACACCCCCAACTCTGTCAGGCCACACCCCCTTTCACTCCGCAGCCAACAGAGATTGAAAAAATAAAGGTAAAAATCAACTTCTGTCAGCTGCAGGGATGGGTGGGAGGTTGACTTTCTTTCTGCAACAACACACACAAACATTAAATAAAATAGATTAAATACACCCATGCGAAGCGTCTTGCTAATCCACGCCCCCGACTCTGTCAGGTCACGCCCCCTCCCACTCCGCAGCCAACGGGAATTGAAAAAATGAAGGTAAATATAAACTTCTGTTTGCTGCAGGGGTGGGAGGGTGAATTTCTCTCTGCAACGACACACAAAAATTTTAGATGAAATAGACTAATTATAGACTACAACCGTTCGAAGCCTTTTGCTAAGCCACGCCCCGTCTCTGTCAGGCCATGCCCCCTCTCACTCCGCAGCCATTCTGCAACGACACACAGAAACATTAAATGAAATAGATTAAATGCACCTATGCGAAGCGCTTTGCTAAGCCACGCCCCGACTCTGTAAGGCCACGCCCCCTCCCACTCCACAGCCAACAGGGATTGAAATAATAAAGGTAAAAATCAACTTCTGTCAGCTGCAGGGATGGGTGGGAGGTTGACTTTCTTTCTGCAACGACACACAGAAACATTAAATGAAATAGATTAAATACACCCATGTGAAGCGTCTTGCTAATCCACGCCCCCGACTCTGTCAGGTTACGCCCCCTCCCACTCCGCAGCCAATGGGGATTGAAAAAATAAAGGTAAAAATAAACTTCTGTTTGCTGCAGGGGTGGGAGGGTGAATTTCTCTCTGCAACGACACACAAAAATTTTAGATAAAATAGACTAATTATAGACTACAACTGTTCGAATCGTCTTGCTAAGTCACGCCCCCAACTCTGTCAGACCACGCCCCCTCTCACTCTGCAGCCATTCTGCAACGACACACAGAAACATTAAATGAAATAGATTAAATCACCTATGCGAAGCGCTTTGTTAAGCCACGCCCCCAACTGTGTCAGGCCACGCCCCCTCCTACTCCGCAGCCAACAGGGATTGAAAGAATGAAGGGAAAAATAAACTTCTGTCAGCTGCAGGGGTGGGAGGGTGAATTTCTCTCTGCAATGACACACAAAATTTTAGATGAAATAGACTAATTTCAGACTACAACCGTTCAAAAGCATCTTGATAATCCACACCCCCAACTCTGCCAGGCCATGCCCCCTCCCACTCCGTAGGCAACGGGGATTGAAAAAAATCAGCTGCAGGGGTGGGAGGGTGAATTTCTTTCTGCAATGACACACAAAAATCGTAGATGAAATTGACTAATTTTAGACTACGACCATTCAGTACTAATAAAAGATGATTTTTTCCACTGCTACCCATTGCGGGTCCCCATAAATTACCATGTCATCGACCTGTAATTCATGCCACTCTGACCCCCGCCCCAGATCTCGCGAAACCACGCCCCCCCTCCCACTCCGCAGCCAACGGGGATTGAAAAAATGAAGGTAAAAATCAACTTCTGTCAGCTGCAGGGGCGGGAGGGAGGTTGGATTTCTTTCTGCAACAACATACAGAAACATTAAATCAAATAGATTAAATATACCCGTGCAAAGCAATGTTTTCTTCCACTGTTACCCATGACGTGTCCTCATAAATTACCATGGCATCGACCTGTAATTCTGGCCACCATCAAAAGAAGGACTTAAAACCCTGCCCTAGGTCTTTCAATGTCACGCCCCCGACTCAGTCAGGCCATGACCCCTCCCACTCCGCAGCCAATGGGGATTGAAAAAATGAAGGTAAAAATCAATTTCTGCCAGCTGCAGGGGCGGGAGGGAGGTTGGATTTCTTTCTGCAACAACATACAGAAACATTAAATGAAATAGATTAAATATACCCGTGCAAAGCAATGTTTTCTTCCACTGTTACCCAGGGCGTGTCCTCATAAATTACCATGTAATTCTGGCCGCCATCAAAAGAAGGACTTAAAACCCTGCCCTAGGTCTTTCAATGTCACGCCCCCGACTCAGTCAGGCCATGACCCCTCCCACTCCGCAGCCAATGGAGATTGAACAATTGAAGGTAAAAATCAACATCTGTCAGCTGCAGGGATGGGAGGGAGGATGACTTTCTCTCTGCAACGACACACAGAAACATTAAATGAAATAGATTAAATATACCCGCGCAAAGCAATGTTTTCTTCCACTGCTACCCATTGTGTTTCTTCAAATTACCATGGCATTAACCTATAATTCAGGCCACCCTGAAATGAAGGACTTAACCCCCCCCCCGTGTCCCATTAAACCACACCCCCTCCCACTCCGCAGCCAATAGGGATTGAAAAAATGAAGGTAAAAATCACCTCCTGTCAGCTGCATTGACTTTCTCTCTGCAACGACACACAGAAACATTAAATGAAATAGATGAAATATACCCAGGCGAAGCCGGGTCTAATATATATATATAGGGCCACATTAAACATAATACCATGTATTTGGAAATTTCTGTATATGCAAGTCTGGTATTCATATTGCCTGTATAGGCTCTTACCGCTCCCGGAAGGACTTTATGTCTCGTTGAAATCTCTCCGATGGCAGAGGAGGACTTATGCTGTAATTTTTTTTCCCGCAAGAAACTTGCCACAAGTTCACTACCACGCTAGTTCAGCGTTCATCTCCGTGCGGCAGATCCCCGGATATTGGAAATCACATGATTCAAGTCACGTGATCGGAGTTTGCAATCGCTGTCTCTGAATCACCGTTTGGTATGCAGGATTGTGTATCCCAGGAGGGTTCAATTAGAGGTGTCCTCACTTGATTCCAATCCGTTAGGATCAATGGCAGCCTCGTTTCCCAAACAAATAAATAAGGTGCAGAGTTTGGAATGTAGATATTGGTCCGGACCCCATGGTGGTAGGACCACTATGACTCCGATTGTACCCATCAGTGAGCCCATTGATGTCACCTGCACTGATGGCTGTGCTTTAGCGCTGACCTAGCCTTTCAAAAGGCTATGGCAGCGCTAAAGCAGGGCCATAAAAAAAGATTCTATCACCCATCACAATGCTTTGCAGAAGCCCCCGCCTAGCAGTGTGTTGTAGGATAGCATTGGGCTGGAAAAGTTCTATTGAACAAGATATCCTGGCTGCCCATGTGAAATTCCAGGTATGTCCGGGCTCATCTCTGAACCGGGACAACATGTTTAACAGCAGTGTGTCCCTTGTGCTAATCACGTTTCAGAGCGTCATCTTGAAATCAATAACTAAAGAGCGAAATTGAAATCTAGCGCTCTGTAGTTAATGAATTCGGGATGAGGCACGTTCACATGTATCGTGATTCCCACAAGGGTTCATGTGAAAAGTAACAAGATTGACTGATAAACAATCATTTGATTGTTCCTGTGGCAATCATAGGGTATATGTTCAATAAGGAGCAAAAAAATAGCCCGTTATTGGTCATGCAACATGAAATGTTCAAGGTTGAGCCACTACTGGGACTACTGGCACTACTGCCGTTGTAAAAATAAAACTCCCAACAGCGTTACAATGAACACAGAGTAGAGAGTCGAAGGAAGTTTTACTTTCACAGCAGCTGAAGTGACATAGGTTGCTGATCCCCTGTTATGGACAATAAAACAGACAAACAGTCAAGCAAAATATATCTATTTTTTTTAAATTTAAACAAAATATCATATGTATATATATAAATATATACTAGCAGAAAGACCCGGCTTCGCCTGGGTATATTTCATCTATTTATTTAATGTGTCTGTGTGTCGTTGCAGAGAGAAAGTCAATGCAGCTGACAGAAATTGATTTTTACCTTCATTTTTTCAATCCCTATTGGCTGCGGAGTGGGAGGGGGTGTGGTTTAATGGGACACGGAGGGGGGGGTTAAGTCCTTCATTTCAGGGTGGCCTGAATTATAGGTTAATGCCATGGTAATTTGAGGAAACACAATGGGTAGCAGTGGAAGAAAACATTGCTTTGCGCGGGTATATTTAATCTATTTCATTTAATGTTTCTGTGTGTCGTTGCAGAGAGAAAGTCATCCTCCCTCCCATCCCTGCAGCTGACAGATGTTGATTTTTACCTTCAATTGTTCAATCTCCATTGGCTGCGGAGCTGGAGGGGTCATGGCCTGACTGAGTCGGGGGCGTGATGTTGCAAGACCTGGGGCGGGGTTTTAAGTCCTTCTTTTGATGGTGGCCAGAATTACAGGTCGATGCCATGGTAATTTATGAGGACACGCCATGGGTAACAGTGGAAGAAACCATTGCTTTGCACGGGTATATTTAATCTATTTCATTTAATGTTTCTATATGTTGTTGCAGAAAGAAATCCAACTTCCCTCCCACCACTGCAGCTGACAGAAGTTGATTTTTACCTTCATTTTTTCAATCCCCGTTGGCTGCGGAGTGGGAGGGGGGGGCGTGGCCTGACAGAGTCGGAGCGTGGTTTCGCGAGATCTGGGGCGGGGGTCAGAGTGTCATGAATTACAGGTCGATGACATGGTAATTTATGGGGACCCGCAATGGGTAGCAGTGGAAAAAAACATCTTTTATTAGTACTGAATGGTCGTAGTCTAAAATTAGTCAATTTCATCTACGATTTTTGTGTGTCGTTGCAGAGAGAAATTCACCCTCCCACCCCTGCAGCTGATTTTTTTCAATCCCTGTTGCCTGCGAGTGGGAGGGGGCGTGGCCTGGCAGAGTTGGGGGTGTGGATTATCAAGATGCTTCGAACGGTTGTAGTCTGAAATTAGTCTATTTCATCTAAAATTTTGTGTGTCATTGCAGAGAGAAATTCACCCTCCCACCCCTGCAGCTGACAGAAGTTTATTTTTCCCTTCATTCTTTCAATCCCTGTTGGCTGCGGAGTGGGAGGGGGCATGACCTGACAGAGTTGGTGGTGTGGCTTAGCAAAGCGCTTCGCATAGGTGATTTAATCTATTTCATTTAATGTTTCTGTGTGTCGTGGCAGAATGGCTGCAGAGTGAGAGGGGGCGTGGTCTGACAGAGTTGGGGGCGTGACTTAGCAAGACGATTCGAACAGTTGTAGTCTATAATTAGTCTATTTTATCTAAAATTTTTGTGTGTCGTTGCAGAGAGAAATTCACCCTCCCACCCCTGCAGCAAACAGAAGTTTATTTTTACCTTTATTTTTTCAATCCCCGTTGGCTGCGGAGTGGGAGGGGGCGTGACCTGACAGAGTCGGGGGCGTGGATTAGCAAGACGCTTCACATGGGTGCATTTAATCTATTTCATTTAATGTTTCTGTGTGTCATTGCAGAAAGAAAGTCAACCTCCCACCCATCCCTGCAGCTGACAGAAGTTGATTTTTACCTTTATTTTTTCAATACCTGTTGGCTGCGGAGTGGCAGGGGGCGTGGTCTTACAGAGTCGGGGCGTGGCTTAGCAAAGCGCTTCGCATAGGTGCATTTAATCTATTTCATTTAATGTTTCTGTGTGTCGTTGCAGAATGGCTGCGGAGTGAGAGGGGGCGTGGCCTGACAGAGACGGGGCATGGCTTAGCAAAAGGCTTCGAACGGTTGTAGTCTATAATCAGTCTATTTCATCTAAAATTTTTGTGTGTCGTTGCAGAGAGAAATTCACCCTCCCACCCCTGCAGCAAACAGAAGTTTATTTTTACCTTCATTTTTTCAATTCCCATTGGCTGCGGAGTGGGAGGGGGCGTGACCTGACAGAGTCGGGGGCGTGGATTAGCAAGACGCTTCGCATGGGTGTATTTAATCTATTTTATTTAATGTTTGTGTGTGCTGTTGCAGAAAGAAAGTCAACCTCCCACCCATCCCTGCAGCTGACAGAAGTTGATTTTTACCTTTATTTTTTCAATCTCTGTTGGCTGCGGAGTGAAAGGGGGTGTGGCCTGACAGAGTTGGGGGTGTGGCTTAGTGAGACCTGGGGCGGGGGTTTTAAGTACTTCTTTTAGGGTGGCCTGAATTAAAGGTCAATACCATGCTTATTTATGAGCCCACGCAATAGGCAGCAGTGGAGGATAACATCTTTTATTACTACTGAACTGTAGTAATAGAAAAAAACATAAGTTATATTTATGGTAACCGGAATACCTTTAACAGTGTCAGTAAATAGAAATGGATGAGATCCTCAGCTGCTGATAATTACCTGGTTGTTATGGAAACCTGCCCTCCCTGTGTTCGCCTTTTGCAGAGAATGGCAGTTGGAGTTTAAAACCAAAGTTCCCAGTTGTAATGTTGGCTAATGGAGATCATATTTTGGGAATATTCCGGGAACGGTACGTCCTAGAGAGATGAGACCTGGTCTAAAACCTTCCCGGACACCTGATGTACCTGTGTGCCGAATTTGGTGAAAATCGGTCCAGTAGTTTGGTCGCGCATAGAGAACAGACAGACAGAAACTCTTTTTATATTATTAAGAGATATATATATATATATATATATTGCCTTGCGAAAGTATTCGGCCCCCTGAAACTTTTCAACCTTTTGCCACATTTCAGGCTTCAAACAAAAAGATATAACATTTGAAATTTTTGGTGAAGAATCAACAACAAGTGGGTCACAATTGTGAAGTGGAACGAAATTTATTGGATCATTTAAACTTTTTTTGTAATAATAAAACTGAAAAGTGGGGCGTGCAAAATTATTCGGCCCCCTTGCATTAATTTTGCGATTTCAGCTGCAAGTCGCTTGGGGTATGTCTCTATCAGTTTTGCACATCTAGAGACTGAAATTCTTGCCCATTCTTCCTTGCAAAACAGCTCGAGCTCTTTGAGGTTGGATGGAGAGCGTTTGTGAACAGCAGTTTTTAGCTCTTTCCACATATTCTCAATTGGATTCAGGTCTGGACTTTGACTTGGCCATTCTAAGATCTGGATACGTTTATTCTTGAACCATTCCATTGTAGATTTTGCTTTATGTTTGGGATCATTGTCTTGTTGGAAGATAAATCTCCGTCCTAGTCTCAGGTCTTTTGCAGACTCCAACAGGTTTTCATCCAGAATGGTCCTGTATTTGGCTCCATCCATCTTCCCATCAATTTTAACCATCTTCCCTATCCCTGCTGATGAAAAGCAGGCCCAAACCATGATGCTGCCACCACCATGTTTGACAGTGGAGATGGTGTGTTCAGGGTGATAAGCTGTGCTGCTTTTATGCCAAACATATCGTTTTGCATTGTTTCCAAAAAGTTCGATTTTGGTTTCATCTGACCAGAGCACCTTCTTCCACATGTTTGGTGTGTCTCCCAGGTGGCTTGTGGCAAACTGTAAACGAGACTTTTCATGGATATCTTTGAGAAATTGCTTTCTTCTTGCCACTCTTCCATAAAGGCCAGATTTGTGAAGTGTTCGACTGATTGTTGTCTTATGGACAGACTCTCCCACCTCAGCTGTAGAGCTCTGCAGTTCATCCAGAGTGATCATGGGCCTCTTGGCTGCATCTCTGATCAGTCTTCTCCTTGTTTGAGATGAAAGTTTAGAGGGACGGCTGGGTCTTGGTAGATTTGCAGTGGTCTGAAACTCCTTCCATTTCAATGTGAACGCTTGCACAGTACTCCTTGGGATGTTTAAAGCTTGGGAAATCTTTTGGTATCCAAATCCAGCTTTAAACTTCATCACAACATTATCACGGACCTGCCTGGTGTGTTCCTTGGTCTTCATGATGCTCTCTGTGCTTTAAACAGAACCCTAAGACTATCACAGAGCAGGTGCATTTATACGGAGACTTGATTACACACAGGTGGATTCTATTTACTGTATCTTCATCAGTCATTTAGGACAACATTGGGTCATTCAGAGATCCTCAATGAACTTCTGGAGTGAGTTTTCTGAACTGAAAGTAAATTGGCCGAATAATTTTGCACGCATAATTCTTTCAGTTTTATTATTACAAAAAAAGTTTAAATGCTCCAATAAATTTCGTTCCACTTCACAATTGTGACCCACTTGTTATTGATTCTTCATCAAAAATATTAAATGTTATATCTTTTTGTTTGAAGCCTGAAATGTGGCAAAAGGTTGAAAAGTTCCAAGGGGCCGAATACTTTCGCAAGGCACTGTATATACATATATATATATTATAAAGGTATTTTAAAATAAACAAAACAAAAAAAAAAATAAAGTTGTATAAAATGGCTGGGGGAGGTGGACCTTTGCGGGGTAGACGATCTTGGGTCGGCAATGTTTGCCCTCCTGTCCTCCGTATTGGCTGAATAAAAGTGATGGGCCCCTGAAAAGGTTGCAGGGTGAATATGTGGGGTGTGGAGAGAGGAAGGGTCAGAAGTGGAGGGAGCCTGAGCATGTGTGGAGGAGGGAGTTTGGAAAGAAGTGGGAGGATAAAAGTGTGGGGGAGAAGGAGAAGAAAGAGGCAGAAGGGAACACATGCTCAGGGGGGTGGGAATGGGAAGGTTGACGGAAATGGGATGGGGGGATAGGTGTGTGATGGGGGGGTTAGGGGGTGGTGTGATGGGGGCAGGTCTGGAATGGGGGGGGGGCGGTGCAAAATTTCCATGCCACCTTCTCAACCAAATTTTTAAAGGCATGCAATTGCTCAGGTGTCATTTGGTCCATCACAGGGACTAAGGTTAGCGCATAGTTATGGTTAGGACTGAGTTGCCGCGCCCCCTCCAAGCGGCGTAGCAAGTCATCCTTAAATGATCTCATCTCTATCGCCAAAATCTTCTAGAGAATCAGATAAGATCTCTATCAGATTCCCAAAGTTGCTGCGACTGCTCCTACCGGATCTATGGCTGTCCAACAGGGCTCTCAAATTCTGATGAACTCGAGAGCGCCTCTGTTCAACAGCCTGATCCGGTAGGGGACCGGGATTATCCTGAGCCGATGAATGACGGACAGGAGGGCTGGTGGTGGCGGCCAGTTGAGATTCCGCCTCAAGAGTTGGTTCAGGCGCCCGAGTGCTGCTGGCAGTTCTGTAGGAAAGAAAAAAAATAAATTTAGTTTCGGTTTCAAATACAGCATCCATGTTCTATGCTATGGCTACCTGTGACCGTAGGGGGCTGCCTGGAACAGAGGGGCCAAACGCTCCTCTGTCTCAGACAGCCCCTTGCGCTCAGAGGGAGACAACAGCAAATGATTTATCAAATCTTCCTCTCCCATATGGGTGGGCTCCTCGCTTCGGACACATTTGGTGAAGACATCTGTACGAGACATAATACAAGACAAAATGCAAATTAATGAACTTGTTTAGAGCACAAGAGATATCACTTTAATAAAATATTTTGTTCATGAACTTACTTTTCAATAAAGAACACAGGGCCGGCCCACCACAGATGATCCTGTTTGATTTTTTTTTTAATTTTTACCAGATGCTACAAAAAAAATGTAAAAAAAAAAAAAGATTATATGCCATCATCTCCCCAAACGTGAAATCACCTACCCCACTGTGCCATCATTCTCCCCCCCACTGTGCCATCATTCGCACCCCCCCCACTGTGCCATCATTTGCCCCCCCCACTGTGCCATCATTTGCCCCCCATGCCATCATTCGCCCCCCCCCCACTGTGCCATCATTCGCCCCCCACTGTGCCATCATTCGCCCCTTGTGCCATCATTCCCCCCCTTGTGCCACAAAGAAAGAAAGACAGACAGACATTAAAACTTCCCATACTCACCAAAGACACCAAGTGCTGCTGCAACATGAGGCAAACAAGATGGCCGCTGGGGAAATGGTCAATTCCTGAGCATGCTCAATGAGCAAAACGGTCCACTCTTGATTGCGGCTTCCAAAACTGCACGCGGAAACCTGACCTTTTGACCATACAGTGTTTAATAAGGCTGCTAAAATCTGACAACAGGAGATTAGGGAGTTAAATAAGTGGCTCAGAGGCTGGTGCAGGAAGGAAGGGTTTGGGTTCATGGAGAACTGGGCCGACTGCTCTGTCGGCTACAGACTCTACAGTAGGGATGGGCTGCACCTTAATGGGGAGGGTGCAACTGCCCTGGGGGAAAAAATGGTTAGACGGCTGGAGGAGCTTTTAAACTAGGATCTGGGGGGAGGGTGGGGGCTAATACTAATAAGGGGGTAGATAGTGTAGATAGAGAGTGGGTCATAGGAGGGGAGAGTGGGGGGTTAGTGGGGGTTGGGAATAGTGAGGAATGTAGGGAGAATATTGGCCAAAACATCAACCAATGTAACCCAAAAACCCTGGTTATTCACTTCACAGGTAATAGTAATTTAAAAAGGGGGGTAAAAAATATACATAGACCTCTTAAGTGTATGTACACTAATGCCAGAAGCCTGACTAATAAAATTGGTAAACTGGAATTAGTGATGTGTGAGGAGGACTATGGCATAGTGGGAATAACTGAGACATGGCTGGATGATAGCTATGACTGGGCAGTTAGTGTACAGGGTTACAGTCTGTTTAGAAAGGATCGCCAAAACCGGAGAGGGGGAGGGGTCTGCCTTTATGTAAAGTCCTGTCTAAAGCCTATACTCCAGGAAGATATAAGTGAGGGACATGAAGATGTGGAGTCACTGTGGGTAGAAATAAATGGAGCCAAAAACAATAATAAAATACTAATAGGAGTTTATTATAAACCCCCTAGTATACCAGAGCCCATAGAAAATCTACTTGTAAACGAAATAGACGAGGTGGCAAATCATAATGAGGTCATTATTATGGGGGATTTCAACTACCCAGATATAGACTGGAAAACTGAAACCTGTATATCTCATAAAGGAAACAGGTTCTTGGAAATAACCAAAGACAACAGATAAAAGGTTAAGGAACAAGAAAAAACCAATGTGGATAAACAGAACTGTAAAGAAAGCAATAAATGACAAACAGAAAGCATTTAAATCACTAAAACAGGAGGGGAGCGAGGAAGTATTGAAAAACTATAAGGAAAAAAATAGAATATGTAAAAGACAAAGAAAAAAAACAGCCAAACTAGAGCCCGAGAGATTAATCGCCAAAGAGAGTAAAACTAACCCTAAAATGTTCTTTAATTATATAAATGGTAAAAAAGTATAAACCTGAAGGTGTCGGCCCCTTACAGAGTAATGAGGGGGGAGTTGCAGAGAGCGATGAGGAGAAAGCAAAGCTACTAAATATCTTTTTCTCCACTCTATTCACTGAGGAAAATAAACTGTCAGATGAAATGCAGAATATAAAAGTAAATTCCCCATTAAAAGTGCCCTGACCCAGGAAGAAGTAGAGCTGCGTCTTAAAAAGATTAAAATTGACAAATCGCCAGGACCGGACGGCATACACCCCCGTATCCTAAGAGAATTAAGTAATGTCATCGCCAGACCCTTATTTCTGATATTTAAGGACTCTATACTGACAGGGAGTGTTCCACAGGATTGGCGCATAGCAAATGTGGTGCCAATATTCAAAAAGGGTCCAAAAACAGAGCCCGGGAACTATAGGCCGGTAAGTTTAACATCTGTCATGGGTAAACTGTTTGAGGGTTTTCTAAGGGGTTGTTCACACATCAGTTATTTGATCAGTTATTTCCATCAGTTATTGAGAGCCAAAACCAGGAGTGGACACTAAACAGAGATCAGGTATAATGGAAAGATCTGCACCTGTTTAGTGTTTTTGACCTGCACCTGGTTTTGGCTCACAATAACTGATGGAAATAACTGATCAAATAACTGATATGTGAACAACCCCTAAGAGATGCTATCTTGGAGTACCTCAATGAAAATAAGCAATTTACTCCATATCAGCATGGCTTCATGAGGGTCATTCATCGGTCATGTCAAACCAATTTAATCAGTTTCTATGAGGAGGTAAGTTCTAGACTGGACCGCAGCGAATCAATGGATGTCGTATATCTGGACTTCTCCAAAGCATTTGACACTGTACCACATAAAAGGTTAGTATATAAAATGAGAATGCTTGGCCTGGGAGAAAATGTCTGTATGTGGGTAAGTAACTGGCTCAGTGATAGAAAACAGAGGGTGGTTATTAATGGTACATACTCAGATTGGGTCACTGTAACTAGTGGGGTACCACAGGGGTCAGTATTGGGCCCTATTCTCTTCAATATATTTATTAATGATCTTGTAGAAGGCTTGCACAGTAAAATATCAATTTTTGCAGATGACACTAAACTGTGTAAAGTAATTAACACAGAAGAGGACAGTACACTGCTACAGATGGATCTGGATAGACTGGAGGCTTGGGCAGAGAAGTGGCAGATGAGGTTTAACACTGACAAATGTAAGGTTATGCATATGGGAAGAAATAATACAAGTCACCAGTACATACTAAATGGTAAAATATTGGGTAACTCTGACATGGAAAAGGACCTAGGAATTATAGTGAACAGCAAACTAAGAATCCAATAACGGAATTGTTAGATAACCCGAACCCTAACCTTGTACGTCGAGCTTGAAAACACAAGTTTGAGCATCCCTAGTTGTGATAGAACATTAAAATTTTAACTTCATTAAAATTTACTTTGGCTTTTAGGATTCTATCATGTACTGCCAAATCACACTCATTGCATGCAGGAGAAATAATATTATAGAGCAGGGAAGACAGCAGTTCATATTTGCCTTAATTAGAGATGAGTGAATAGATTCTAAACTAATCTAATTTAACCTGAATATTTAACCAAATATTTTTGGCAATTAGTTTTGGGAGAACCTCTCAAAATGGCTTCAGAACGAAGATCACATGACCCCAGGAGGGGTGTCTATACACACCAGCAGGCATTGGCCCCAAAATGTTACAGTATTGCACTTGGTCAGACTGGCACTCTTGGCAATTAAATGATCTTGATTAGTAATACTTATTTTAGATGTCCATAACTATTAGGGTCCATTCACATGACCGTAAGTGTTTTGCGGTCTGCAATTTGTAGACCACACATGGCCAGCGCTACATAGAGAATGCCTATTCTTATCCGTGCGGACAAGAATAGGACATGCTCTATATCTCTTGCTGCGCCACGGAATGGAATAATGGATGCGGACAGCACACGGTGTGCTGTCCGCATCTTTTATGGCCCCAATGAAATGAATGGATCCGTGACCGTTCGGCAAAATTGTGGAACGGATGCGGATCCACTTATACGGTCGTGTGAATGGGCCCTTAGTCAAATGTATTAATGGCGTTCTTAATTGGTATGAGGAGACGTTCTTATCTCAGTATGTGTATTGAAATATACATGGTATAATCTTAGTTCTTAAGCATCATATATTTGCAGAATCTGTGGTGGTTTGGACCACATGTATGGTACAGTAAGTAGTCCGATATGTAATATGTTCAAGCTTTACTGTCTATGTATAGGCTCCTAATTCACAGTTGTATCGTAGGTCTTATTCATTACTTGGTAGACTGCACTCTGTACTGCTTTCCGATCTGTGGCATTGCTGTACTTGTATCATCAGTCTGCTGGGTCTGCTTATGTTTGTGGTGCGTGCCTCTCTGCTTGTGATGTTCAGCTTTCTGCTGCAGCATGCGTGTAGTTCTTGCTTGGATATCCAGTTTCACTTCTAGGAGCAAATGGTCAGCCTGCTTTTGCTGCATGCACTTAGAACCATCTTCTCTAGCATCTGTTTGTATACTGCGGTTCTTTTTTTCTCCCACAAACCAGCAGTAAAATGTATTGAGAGGACTCTTCTTTAAGTCCTCTCCATTATGTGAGTGAGCACTGGAGTCCACTGAGTGTATTTTACTGCTGGTTTGTGCTGTTTTTTTTTTTTTTTTTTTTTAAAAAGCTCCAATGGGTGTGTGATCCAGGGGCATAGCAAGAGGGGGAGGCAAGCGTGGCATGTGCACCAGGGACAGAGGGTTGAGGGTACATCCGAGCAGTTAATTTAGATTGTGAAGCAGGGAGCTGTTCACTCCCTGCCTCACAGTTCAGCTGAGCTGTGGCAGTCCCCAGTAGGCAACACAATGTGATGCTGGGCTGTGTGGGAGAAGCGTGCAGGCCGGGAAATATTGTTTTCCAATACAAGACATGATAAATTAAATGGTGTTAAAAAATGCATCTTGTTCTGCAAAAAATAAGCCCTTATGTGACCTCATATGAGAGGAAAAATCAAAACGGCAAAAATGAAATTAGGCTCAGTCCTTAAGGGGTTAATGGGGATGGAGGGGGCACTACTGAAAGGGGCAGAATGCGGACATTACTACAGAGGGGGCATAATTTGGGCATTATTACTGTGAGAAGGCACAATGTGGGCATTACTACTGTGAAGGAGGCACAATGTGGGCATAACTACTGTGTGGTAGCACTATGGGGAAAGCAATGCCCTAGAGTATCCTGCTATACATTGGGATGGCTCGGTGTGCTGGGGATTTAACAGGGACAGTATCCCATTTCTGATTATTCTTTTTGCTCTATCACCACAGCAACCTCGTTCTGGTTCCAGTGGATATCACGCCAACGACACCCTGGATGACGTAGGACCTGTTGGTTCCTTCATTTATCCCAGCTGTATTGGTACCACCATGTACCATATGATTTTATCAGGTACACATTTTGGGGGTCATTTACAAAGACTTTTTTATGCCAATCTTTGTTCCCCCTCTGCACTGCCGGAGGATTAACCTAATGTACGATGGGCATCTCAGTGGCTAGTGGAAGAAGTCAAGAGAACTCCAAAACACATCTGGCTTGACCACACACACATTGGAGAAAAAATATATACAGTATACTAATGGATGCTAGAGCAGCTGGTACTAAGTGAACACCACAATAGCAACCTGACCATGTGCACCTGGACGTGAAATTAGATATCTAAGCTGGCACCACACACATGCTGCAGCAGAAAGCTGAACATCAGAAGCAGAGAGGAGCGCACTACAAATATGGGCAGACCAAGCTGACTGATACTAGTACAGCCAGAATGCAGTACAATGTACCAACTAATGAATAAGACCTATGATACAATTGTGAATTAGGAGCCCATACCTAGACAGTGAAGCTTGAACATATTACATATCAGACTACCTACTATACATGTGGTCCAAAGCACCACAGAGTCTGCAAATATGATGCATAAGAACTAAAATTATACCACGTATATTTCAATACTCATACCAAGATAACATCTCCTCATAAAATTTCTCAATTTCTCATCTCCTCAAAAAAGAACGCTATTAATACTTTTAATTAATAGCTATGGACATCTACAATAAGTATTACTAATCAAGATCATATATCTGCATACATAACAAAGACGCTCCACATGGAAACCAACTTTTAACGTGAGGGCCCCACGTTGAATATAAAAGCTCCTTAAAACTACACCTCTACATGATATTTGGAGATACCAACATACGACGGAAAGGGATTTCTCTTTCCCATCTCAGGTTCATGTAGAAACTAGTGTCCGACAGCTGCTGCCAAGGCCAATAAGATAATGAGTTGCATTCAAAGAGGCATAGATGCCTGTGATGAGAACATAGTTCTGCCTCTTTACAAATCACTAGTCAGATCACACATGGAGTACTGTGCACTAGTGTTGAACGAGCATGCTCAGTCGAACTCGCTGTGTGGCCGAACACCGCATGTGCTCGAGTGTGATGCTTGAGTCTCCTCCCTGCACGTTTGTTCGCTGCTACGCAGGGAATAAACGTGCGGGAGAGTACTGGCATTCACTGTAATGCCGTGCCATGTTGATTTGTGCGCTAATGCGTACGATTTTGTATGCTAATTATACGCATTGTACGTAGAGATGAGCGAATCTATTCGCCGCTTCGTATATTCGTTACAAATCTTCGTTACTTCTTACGCCGAAGCGAATCCGGATCTCTTCAGATTCGCTTCGTACGAATCTTAAATGTTATTAAATGTTTGTACGCTAAAGCTACGTACCCATCTTATAATTTGTACGCTAATGCTATGCATTGCTCGAGTCCCCTCCCCGCACACTAATTAGCCAGTTAGCGTGCGGGGAGGAACATTACACTGATTGGCTGGCCGGGAGCGCGTGATCGGGTGCTATAAAGTACCCGGTCACGCGCTCCCTGCCACTGTTAGATAGGGAGAGCTGCCGTAAACGGGGAGAGATAGTGTAGGGAGAGATTGCCACGCTAGGCAGGGATAGTATTATTATTTTAAAGACCCAAAAGCCCTTTTAAGGGCTACTTCTATATCTGCCTGCATTTATTTATTTATTTTTTCTTGTTTGGGGGTGTTAATAAAAATGGCGCTAGGTGGCCTGGCATTAACGCCACCAGCGCAACTGCTGCATCTCTGTATACTATATACTGACTTACTTTAAATATTATATGTGCTCCTAAGTCTGCAATACCTCTTTTGTGTCTTGCTGTGTAACTTTTGCGCAAGGAGGTTCTTCTGTAGGGAAAGGATTTGGATAGGCAGGGCTAGTTCTGTTGAAAAGACACCAAAGTCCATAGTTTTTTTTGTGTGTTTTTTTTTTGTTAATTTGGGGACAAATTTGGGGGAAAAAAGAACGCAAGTGTGCCCGATTTTAAAAACAGTTGTCACTGTTTCAACCGTTAATTTAGGCAACAGTACCTGCGCTCTGTCTACTGGTTAACGTTAGCGCATTCTACACAATTGACATTCTTTGAAATTTTTCTGATCAGACAAGTAAAAAAAATCTTCAGTACTGTAATTGGGACAAAACTGCACATATATAAATATGCGCAAGGCGAGCAGTAATGGCACGGGGAAGTGGGCGTCCTGCTGATGCTGCAGGCAGAGGCCATGGCTCTGGGCGCGGTGATACTGTGCCTGCTGGCAGAGCACAAGAAACTAAGTCATCCAAAACTTCTGGCTTCTTGGCCCATTTTGCCGGGCGTTGCAAGACACAACCAGCACGAGCAAGTCGGTTAAGCACCACCCTCTCTTCCACAAAGTCCAGTCTTAGTAGCCAAGTGTCTGGGCAACCACATCCTCACCCTGATCCTCCCACCATGCCGAATCTGGGCAAAGAAATTATCCCACATTCAGTTATTCCGACGAGCTTTTTTCATCACCATTCATTGATTTGGGCCTGTCGCCAAGCCCGCCTGTAGTGGCACATGAAGAGATATTGTGCCCTGATTGTCAACCTCTTGATCATCCACAGTCTGAAGAAGATGAGGGTGGGGAAGGACAAGCATTTTCTCCGGAGCGGGATGATGATGATGATTATGATGAGACACAGTTGCCAATAAGTCAAAGGCAATTAGCGTCTAAATAGGTTGATGAGATGCAGTTAAGTCAGGTTCTCGTTCGTTCACCATGTCAGGAGGAGGAGCAGAGTGAGGAAGTGGAAGAGGAGGTGGTGGACGATGAAATAGCTAACCCAACCTGGCAAGGTGGCAAGCCAAGCGAGGACAGCAGTACAGAGGGGGAGGGATCCGCAGCACCGCAACAGGCTGCAAGAGGCCGTGGGGTGGCAAGAGGGAGAAGGCAGGCCACGCTAACCAGGCCCACGACTGTTCCTCGCAGCACACCCCCGCCCCGTCCCCGCCTTACACCAGCATGTGTCCCAAAACATAACCCGTGCCCTGACCAATGCAGTTACGGGGAAGGTCCACTAAACAACTGACACATAGACAAGTGCTTGTGGCCAGGGACGCTACATTTCCCTGACGGCACACTGGGTGAACGTTGTGGAGGCTGGAAGCGAGTTGTCCCCTGGGATGGCACAGATGCTATCGACGCCAAGGATTGCAGGCCTTAGTTCCGTCCGTATTTCCGCCACCACCTACACTAGCGGCTGCAACCACTCCTTCTCCTCCTCCACCCAGACTTCAGTGAGTAGCTGGAAGCAGTGTAGCACAGCAGTGGGGAAGCGGCAACAGGCTGTGCTAAAGCTTATTTGCCTGGGTGACAAACAGCACACCGCCGCTGAGCTGTGGCAGGGCATAAGGGACCAGACTGAGCTGTGGCTCTCCCCACTCAACCTACAGCCAGGAATGGTTATGTCTGATAACGGCCACAACTTGGTGGCAGCTTTGGAGCTGGGCAACCTCCCACACATACCATGCCTGGCCCATGTCTTCAACTTAGTGGTGCAGCGTTTTCTGAAAACCTACCCTCATTTGCCTTAGCTACTGATGAAGGTGCGTTGCCTGTGTGCCCATTTCAGGAAGTCACCTACAGCTTCAGCTGGCCTGGCAACGCTGCAGTAGCGCCTTGGCTTGCCAGCTCACCGACTTGTGTGCGACCTGAGCACACGCTGGAACTCCACCTTCCACATGTTGGCCAGGCTATGTGAGCAGCAGAGGGCAGTAGTGGAGTACCAGCTGGTCGGCGCCTTTCAAGTCAGCTTCCGCTCTTCAGAAGCGACAAGTGGGCAACTTTGATGAATCTACACAGATGGTGAGCGGCGATAATGCAATTATCAGCGTAACCATCCCACTTCTGTGTCTACTTGAAACCTCACTGCCCACAATAAAGATGGACGCTTTGCGTGTGGAAATGGGGGAAAACCCTACACAGTGCGATAACCAGATCACCCTCGGTTCGTCTTCTCAGCGCCAATTAGAGGAGGAGGACGAGGCGGAGGAGAATGAGACGGTTGCCACCGCTACACAGGGTAGTACCCAGAGCAGATTTGCACCAACTCCTCAGCATGGATGGGCCGATGAGGAGGACGAGGAGGAGGAGATTGAGGGTCATTCTCCTGGTGAGGAGAGCGAAGCCTTGTCTGTTCGGACTCTTGCACACATGGCTGACTTCATGCTAGGCTGCCTTTCCCGTGACCCTCGCGTTATACGCATATTAGGCAACACCGATTACTGGTTGTTCACCCTTCTCGACCCCCGCTACAAAGAGAATTTCTCATCTCTCATTCCTGTGGCGGAGAGGACAACTAAAATGGTGCAATACCAGAAGGCCCTTATAGAAAAATTGCTCCAAAAATTTTCAGCTGAGAACACAGGCGGCAGAGTACGTAGTTCCTTGGCCACCCGAGGAGGGGAGACGAGGAGAACACACAGCAGTTCCAACAAAGGCAAGGCGCCACTCTCCAAGGCCTGGGACACTTTCATGACACCCCGCCAGCAGCCTCACCCTGATGAGCGGCCTAGTGTGACAAGGAGGGAAAAGTTTTGGAAGATGGTAGAGGAGCACCTAGCTGACCGTGTCAACGTCCTCAGCGATCCCTCTGTTCCTTTTAATTATTGGGTGTCAAAGCTGAACATGTGGCACGAACTGGCACTCTATGCCTTGGAGGTGCTGGCCTGCCCTGCAGCAAGCGTTTTGTCTGAGCGGGTATTTAGTGCCGCTGGGGGCATAATTACTGATAAGCGCATTCGCCTGTCAACTGACAATGCTGACAGGTTAGCTCTTATCAAGATGAACAAGGCCTGGATTGCCACTGACTTCGCTACCCCACCACTGGAAAGCGGCTGAACACTTTTAGGGTGTATTGGATACACTGTTTTCTAATGTAGGCCCTCAACCATAATGTTTTCAAGGGTCTGCTTACCAGCAGGCCCTCAACCATAATGTTTTCAAGGGTCTGCTCACCAGCAGGCCTTCAACCATAATGTTTTCAACGGTCAGCTCACCAGCAGGCCATCAATCTTAATTTTTCACGGGTGTGTCTGATGGCTTCCTTTATGTGTAATAAAAGGTGCATAGGAGTCCCGGTTCCTTGTAATTTTTGGCAGTCTTGTCACTTTGTGCATAGGCTTTGAGTGTATGAGTGAACCGGACTGTGCTTCATGTTTTTTAAGGCTTTGGCCTAAAGACACCCTGTCTTCATGACATTAATCCGGGAACCGGCCTTTGGTCAATTTTTTTAAGGCTTTGGCCTAAGGAGACACCCCTCTCTTCTTCACACTAATGCGGGCTATGGCCTATGCACAATTTTTGGAGGCTCCGGCCTAAAGAGACACCCCTGTCTTCTTCACAGTATGTCAGGAAGGGGGTTAAAGGTTTAAAAAAACAATCAAAACACATGTTTTAGAAGAATTATTTTAGTAATAATAATAACTTTTAAGTTTTAACAAATAATAAATAAACAAAAAAAAAAAAAAAAAAATTACGCCGGCCTTTCCAGACGTCTGGCCATCTTCGCCTGCAGCTGGAGCTAACCCGGGAGGCAGCATGGAGCCTGGTGCCAAAACGCCGTAAGGCTGCCTCCACCTCAAAGTCCGTCGGGATATCTGTAGGGGTGGGAACAGTAATATAATTAGTATGATCGAGTTAAAGGGGTTGTCCAACGAAAAATATTCTAAACTTTCAATCCAGCACCTGGATCTGAATACTTTAGCAGTTGCATGTCATTAAATATTTTGTATATCTACTAGAACTGACTCAGTTATTCAGTGAAATGTATCTTTATTGAGCCATTTTTTTTCTCATTTCTTTGAACTGCTCACTGAGAAGGCCGCACATGCTCAGTTTAAATCTTCAACTGCCTCCTGTCCTGAGCTGTGATAGGGAGAGATGGACACGAGTCCTGACATGCAGCAGAATAGACACTAGTCACACTACCCTTGAGTAACCAGCTTGATGTAGCAGAGTAATTGGGGCAGATCTCTGGATCTATGTGAGGTGCAGGGCTGTTTCTCGCTTTGTTAAAAAGAGATTGCCAATGTACTATGATATTATGTGATGTATGACACATTTTTGTTAAATATTTTTGGGGTAACACAAGTTTCTACTTCTTTCACTACCTTGATTTTAAAATTATTGTGATATGTCGGCTTCACTAACCACTTGGAGAACATAATGTGTACACAGTCTAGTTAACAACAACATGTTGGGTGGCATGATCCTAGTGCTTGTAAATATTAAACTTCTGTGAATTAGGGGTTTGTACTTACTGGACACCCATAATGAGTGGTCTTCCCATGGGCCTGGGGAAAACTCATAATCTCCCCTGACGGTTGGAGCTACAAAAGATAAAACATAAATTTAGCTTATATTTTGAAGACAGAAGGTCCACCCATTACACTTTTTATTTTACCTACCTTCTAGCTCTGGAAGTTGGTGTTGGAGGGCAGGTGGGGTCCTCTCTCGCTGTTGTGGTGGAGGAGGGTGAGAGAAGCTCCTCTGTGGTGCAGCAGCTGTCAAAAATCATTAAATAATGGCCTTACATTCAACTCAAATGAACAGTTGTAACTTCATGTTGATACATCGGAATAGTTTGGGGCTGGATCCCATTCCTAACCACTAGTGCTCTTATATCACTGCAGCTGCACTCCCACATAGCCTGGATTAAAATGAAATATGTTTACACTTACTAGAAGCTGAAGGTACTTCAGGGGCTGTCCGGGTGACGGTAAGCAGGGAGCAGTCCCTTCACCTTCCCCGACGTCCAGTATAATGTCTCCTTGTGCCCCCATACAGTATAATGCCTCCTTGGCTGCCGCCATACCGTATAATGTCTCCTTGTGGTCCCCATACAGTATAACGTCTCCTTGTGGTCCCCATACGGTATAATGTCTCCTTGTGGCCGCCATACAGTATAACATCTCCTTGTAGCCCCCATACAGTATAATGTCTCCTTGTGGTCCCCATACCGTATAATGTCTCCTTGTGGTCCCCATACCGTATAATGTCTCCTTGTGGCTGCCCCCATACAGTATAATGTCTCCTTGTGGCTGCCCCCAGGGGCATAGCTAAAGGCTCATGGGCCCTGGTGCAAGAGTTCAGCTTGGGCCCCCCTTCCCTCAGTGTTTTGTGGCCAGGGGCAGGGATGCACATTGCCTTCTTGCTCCCCATGTCAAATTCTTGATCTAACCCCTTCCCTCCAGCCAGAGGTGTAACTTGACCAGTATGTACTTTCTATAATATCAGTGTCTTCATATTTGGCACAAGAGTATATGGGCCCCCTCAGGTTCCTGGGCCCGGTAGCGACTGCTACCTCTGCACCCCCTATAGCTACGCCCCTGGCTGCCCCCATACAGTATAATGTCTCGTTGTGGCTCCCCCATATAGTATAATGTCTCCTTGTGGCTGCCCCCATACAGTATAATGTCTCCTTGTGGCTGCCCCATATAGTATAATGTCTCCTTGTGGCTGCCCCCATATAGTATAATGTCTCCTTGTGCCTGCCCCTATACAGTATAATGTCTTTTCCTTGTGGCCCCAAGTGTTTTTTTCTTCTAAATGGGTGTTTATCGCGATAAATTTCTTAATATCGTTATCGTGGGAATATTTTTGATATCGCCCACTCTAGACACATTAGCTGCAGCATGAGCACGTCTTTGAGTCTGTGTGTAGGAGGAGGAAGCGCTAACTATGAAGGGGCATATATCTAAGGGTACTTTTGATAAGGATGGCCCCCAGGTGGAGCCTTAAAGTTTGTTTCTCTGCTCCAAATTAAAGCAATCCTAGGATTTTACATGCATGGAAGAAACAACACTGACACCTGGTATGGTCAAAGAGGTTCTTGTTATTAGAGAGGATACAAGGGTTATATACC
>ONZH01003459.1:0-14740 GCA_900303285.1 Rhinella marina
TACAGAAATTGAAATTTAAAAATTTTTCCCAATTTTTGGTAAATTTGGTAATTTTTTATACATAAAAATGAAATATTTTGCCACAAATTTGCTACTGTCGTGAAGCACAATATGTGACGAGAAAACAATCTCAGAATGGCCTGGATAAGTAAAAGCATTCTAAAGTTATTACCACATAAAGTGACACATGTCAGATAGAGATAAGCGAATCGATTCGTTGATTCGTAACGAGTCTTGGGAATTTTTAGCTGCGAATCCGAATATTAGGTGATTCGCTTCGGCTTTGTACGCCTTCGCTACGTAGTTTGTCCTATAAATTATACGCTATTGCTACGTATAAGTTACTGTATACGCTGTTGCGTATGAATTCAATTCATTAGCGAACTTTTACTGTTAGTTCGTTTATCGTACGCGAAAGCCCGGGAAGAAAGCGGTCACCTGACCTAGTGGGCAGGGCTTGCTCTGATTGGCTCAGGCTTGGTAAGCCAGTGACGCATCACTTCTGCTGCGACTGCTGAGACGAGCAGAAGCACTGTGTGTGAAGTTCTGAGACCTGTTTTGTGAAAATTTGAGTTATAATAGCTCTGGGAATCCATATTACACAAATCAGGGATACTGCAGGGCAATTGCAGGGCCAGTTCAGGGCTAGTATTTAATCAAGCAGGGAGAGAGAGACAGGGAGAGATAGGGAGAGACAGGGAAAGACAGTGAGATACAGGGACAAAGACCAGCTGCAGGGTCACAGAGTGAATTGAAAAATGTCTGGAATAGATAAGCAAAGGGGGTCCAGTTCCAGACAGACTTTGAGCTCTAAAAAAAAGGAGAAGGTGGCACAGGGCAGCAGTGCCAAAGGACCTGTAGCCGGAGAATCTACTAGTAGTATTCGCAATACTTGGCCGTTGTTCCACCAGGATAACGCACCGAGGAGCAAAATTGCAGTGGAGGAGAAAGTAGATGAGGTAGTGGAGTGGATGGCACGCTCATCTCAGTCTCAGCTGGATGGTCTGCTGTCATCTGCTGATACAGTATCCATATGTAGCCAGAGGTCAGACTCGTCCTACTCCACCATTCCACTCAAGCAAACCCCTTCATTTTCTGCCACCTCTCGGGCTTCAGTGTTCCCTCCTAGTAGAGTCCCTTCTGCAATTTCTAAAAAAAAAGCCACCGAAGCCCACCTTATAATCCGGCGGTTATAGAGGACAGCCTCCCTGAGGATTTCTTAGAGGGCAGTCAGAGTTTGGACTGCCCGGAATTGTCAGTTGGTGGGGAACAGCCTAATTTGCATTTCAAAAAATGTGTTGTGGAGGAGTCTGATGATGAATCTGATGTGTTAGATCGGAGGTCCTTGGAAGCGGATCGGGCTGGTGAGGAGGGTTTGAGCTCAGAGGAGGAGGGTGGTACTAGTAGTGGCAGCAACAGATGGCAGAGGCGAGTTAGACCCAGGGCTAGTGCTTCCCAGGGAACTAGGGAGATCCCAAATATAGTGGGGCCGGCACCAGGGTGTAAGCGTGCAAGGGCTTCAAGCTTGGCCAGCTGTGGAGGGAGCACGTTGGGTGTGTGGAAGTATTTTACCACTCTGCCGGGGGATAGCAGTATGGCCACGTGTAACTTGTGCAAACAGAAATTGAGCCGTGGGAAAGCCACAAATGTTCGGACCACTGCTCTGTGGAACCATTTGAAGCAGCATCATTCCGGCAATTTAGAGCAGCCTATTAATACTAAAGAGCTGGTTACTTCTACCGGGGTCCCTTCTGTAAGGCAGGCCGCATCCAGGGCTCCAGGGCCATAGCTCAGCCCGCATCCCGGGGTGTAACTAGTACATCCACCTCATCATCAGCCAGTGCGTGCATTTCTCCACCTCCTCTCATTCGGCAGCCGTCCATTGCAGAGTGCGTGGCCAGGAAACAGTTTTACGCGACAAGTAATCCGACAGTGCGTAAACTGAATGGTCACCTGACAAAGTTGCTGGCTGTGCAGTCTCTGCCATACCAGCTGGTTGACTGCCCAGCTTTTAGGGAGCTAATGGCTTGCGCTCAGCCACGCTGGCAGGTCCCTAGCCGGCATTACTTTTCAAACAAAGCTATCCCCGCCCTTTACTCCCACTTGGCTGACAATATTGGACGCTCCCTGCAGCTGTCTCTCTGCAGCACGGTGCACGTCACGGTGGACACCTGGAGCAGTGCTTACGGCCAGGGGCAATACATGTCCTTTACTGCCCACTGGCTGAATGTATTTAGTGGCAGCGAGGCAGGAACACCCCAGCAACCCGGTCAATTGCTGTTGGCACCTCCACGTGCTTTCCAGCCAGGATTGCAGACCACCCAACAACTATCCACTTCCACCTCCATGGGAAGTCCGCCTGCTGGAGCGTCAGGGTAGCGAGTTACCCCCGCTCCTTCATAACACATGTGCCAGGTGAAACGCTGCCATGCAGTGTTAGACTTAGTTTGTCTTGGCAGTAGCAGCCACACAGGCCAGCGCTTGCTGCATTACATGAAGCAGAAAATAGCGCGCTGGATGAATCCAGGGCAGCTGGGAGTGGGCAAGGTAGTGAGTGACAATGGGACAAATATAGTGCCAGCGCTGAACCTGGGTCAATTCTCGCATGCTCCCTGTATGGCACATGTCCTAAATCTAGTGGTGCAAAGATTTCTAAAAACATTCACTGGCCTGCGCACAGTGCTGGCAAAGTCGTGGAAGCTTTGCACTCATTTCAGCCATTCATATGTATCTCGCCACGCTCTGGTGGAACTGCAGCGTCAAAACGGTCTTCCGCCACACCGCTTAATAGGTGACGTGGCGACCCAGTGGAATTCCACTCTTCATATGTTGCAGCGACTCCTAGAGCAGCGTAGAGCAATGGACGATTTTGTCCAGCAGCAGCCAGAATCTTCCAGCATAGGGAGCAGGTGCGGCTTTGATTTCCGGTAGTGGAGGCTGGTCCGAGATGCCTGCACTGTTCTAAGGCCCTTAGAAGAAGCCACCAAATTGGTCAGCCGGGACAGCTGCGGTGTGAACGACATAATTTCTATAATATTTGTGCTGGAAAAGACACTCACGCTCATGCAGCAGGGGGCAATGGGGGAGGGAAATCCTGGCCATTTGTCTACCCACCATGCTGTCACTGTAGGGGAGCCCCAACGCCAAAGTTCCCTTGTGGAGCAGGCCACGAATGAGCCTGGAGGCAGCGTGGAGCCTGGACCTATGGTGCCGTAATCCAGCCTCTACTTCAAAGTCAGTGGGGATGTCTGTAGGGGTGGAAACAGTTATGTATTTAGTTTGTATGATCGAGTTACAGTGGTTGTCCCACAAAAAAAATCTAAACTTTAATGTACTGGAGCGACTTATTCTGTGACATGTATTCTGTACTCACTGAGCCTTTTGTAGTACTTACTGGACACCCATACGGCGTGGTCTTCGCATGGTCCAGGGGAAAACTGCTCCCTGTCGGTTGGAGCTACCAAAGATAAAACATACATTTAGCTCCTATTTTGAAGACAGAAGGTCCACCCATTACACTTTTTTTTTAACCTACCTTCTACCTCTGGTAGCTGGGCTGGTGGTGTTGGAGGGGCAGGTGGGGTCCTCTCTCGCTGGGGTGGAGGACGGTGAGAGCGGCTCCTCGGTGGTGCAGCAGCTGTCAAAAATCATGAAATAATGGCCTAAGGATACTTCTACACTAGCGGAGCCGCAGGTACATGTGCGGGGCCGGAACCGCGCTCCGGCCCAAATTCACTGTAATGGGGGTGGGCCGCGAATCCGGCCGCAGCACGTTAACCCCTGCTGAGAGGCAGCCGGAGTGAAAATACTACAGTTGTAGCTACATGGGAATAGTTTGGGGCTGGAGGATCCCGTTCCTAACCACTAGTGCTCTTACTGCAGCTGCACTCCCACTTAGCTTGGATGAAAAATAAATTAAATATGTTTTACACTTACTAGAGGCTGCAGGTACTTCAGGGGCCGTCCTGCCTCGACGGTGGTGACGCCGTCGTTGATGGTGCTCTGCAACATAAAAATGTACACAATTGTTAGATGATGACTCTTTTTAATACTAACACATACTACTATTAAGATATTATGGGTGTGAGAGGGGGGCCATATCATATTATTTTCTTCTAAAAAGGTATTTATGGCAATAGATAATGTTATCATTGCAATAACTTTCTTTATATCGTGAACACGGTGCGGTAGGAATACTTTGGATATCGCCCACTGACAGTAGCTGCAGCATGGGCATGTCTTTGAGTCTGTGTGTAGGAGGAGGAAGCGCTAACTATGAAGAGGCATATAAGGGTACTTTCTTTCGAACTAGTGCATTTGCCTGACACAAACGGGAGAACGGCCAGCACCATTAACAATAATGACTAGAATACCTTCACTTAAGTTGTTTGTGTTGATAGTTAGAGAGGAATTGCCTAGCATGAAACAAAATTACTGCAGCGCACGACCACTTTGTCCTTCTATACTTTTTGCATTATTGGCAGTGACTGCTGGTATATATACAATACAGTACACTAATTTTTTTACATATTTTTACTTATCAAATATTTTGTTACTCACCCTGCCGTATATCTGCGCGGATCTCATTAAGCCGCTTTGGGCATTTGAATTTCAGATCGGACCATTTCCGCTGGATATGGACCGGGGTCCGCACGGTGTGGAAATGATGGCGCAGGCCTTGGATCACCTGCTGGATCACCTCCTTCTTATGCTGGTTTGGATGGCGGTGTGTGCCATCGTAATCCTCTCTGTCCATCAGCCGAATCAGGAATTTCAGCTCTTCATAGCTAAATGATGAGGATCGCCTGGATGCCATTTTCAAATATTTGCTCTGCCTCCGAGGAGTGCACGCCGCGGCCTCTCGTCGTGTGTGCCTGCGTATTACGTAATCGCGTAGACAATAGTACGCTGAGTATTCGTACGCTATTTGTACGCTCATGCGTACGTCTTCTAAGAAGTTGCGTACATTTTTTAAATAAACGTTCGTTATTAGTGCGCGAATGTTCGCTAATAGCTTATAATAACGTATATTTTGTACGCAAATACAACAAATCTATTAGTCGAATATACGAATCTTAGGAGAAGTTCGGCGAATGTGTTGCGAATAATTTTTTTGAATGATTCGCTAATCTCTAATGTCAGATTTGCAAAAATCGGCCTGGGATTAAGGTGAAAAGTGACTCGGTACTGAGAGGGTTAAGGTCTATAATAAAATAACTAAAATCATATTTACCTCATCCATTAGTTCATAAAGAGCCTGCTGCCGCCATCTTGATTGAAGATCTAGCACAAAATCTCGAGCGGCGCGTGATGACGTGTCATACATCAGCTGGCTTGGTGACGTCATACATCTCTGCGCACAAGATTTCGTGTGGGATCTTCAATCAAGATGGTGGAGGCATGCTCTTCGCACTCAATCGGATGAGGTGAGTATTATTATTTTTTACCCCATTTGAGGGAATATTGATTTGTTACCACAAAGCACGAGGAAATTAGGCTTTGCGGTGAATCAAATTTTCCTGGAATTTCGGATCAAAGTACACTTCGGACACTTGATTCTCTCAACACTAATCATAGCCACTTGCCAGAAACATTGTACGTTGATGATGCATTCAACATATCCTGCCCCATGAAAGACCATCATAAGTAGGTGTTATTGCAAGTTGAGGCCATTGTACATCGGGAGGTCACTGTAGTGTTGATTAAAAAATCCCTAACAAACAGCTCTTATGTGGACCTATGAGTTTACATGGTGTAGTCTTATCCTATGGTCATATTCCTTTGCATCTTCTCCCTCTCCTATTGTCTATGTATATGTTAACATTAGAGATGAACAGAGTTTTGAAAAATTTGATTTGACGCAGCTGCCATTTATTTAATAATGAAGACCGCACTGTATAGTCGATCCTCATTAATGGCCGTGCGGCACCTTTAATGCACCTCTAAACAGGGACTGTTGCTAGTATGGGTTCTGTCTGGTTAGGTGGGAGCACAATATGCTGGCATACACGCTTCTCCAACCCCAGTGCTCTCCTGTTCTACGCATTATCTAATATCAATGAGAATACGTCATCAGGAACATCCAACTATTCCTCTCTCTGCATCTTGCAGATTTTTCTAGGATGTAAAGCCAGCAAAGGATGAGGATGGTTATCATTGAGACCTGACCCCCAGGTGCACAGACTGGATGATATTTGTTGGCACGTTGGCGTGGGAGTAATAAAGGCTTCCATCTTATTGGTATTAAATTCTTCTATTATCATTTTCATCAACACAAGACTGTTCCTAGCGCATGAGCGCTTGCCACGTCTCTCCCTATGCTTAGCTCACAGGACAATGGTGAGGACCAAGTGGGATGGAGATTTTATAGGGCTGTGATATCATAGAGGATGGTTATCTACAGATTGGCTAGCTACACAGCATTATAGGTGATCTTGCATTCTCAGGATTGTCTCCTCTACACTTTGTTTCATTTTGTAACACGTGCAGCTGCCATATTTGGAATGCCTGATTCATTACCTCAAACCATGAGGAAAATCGGATTCATTTTCCTAAACTTTGGACAGAATTCCGATTTGAATGCTTCGCTTTTCTCAACACTAGTTAGGCTATTTTCACACCTGCGGCACGGGGCTCCGGCAGGCTGTTCCGGTGGGTGAACAGCCCGTCGGATCCGTGCTTCTGCAGGTGCATGTGTGGGGCCGGAACTATGCTCCGGCCCCATTCACTGTAATGGGTGCGGGCCGTGGATCCGGCCGCAGCTCGGCAACCCCTGCCGAGAGGTGGCGGTAACAAAAATACAAAAACCCCGTGCCGCAGGTGTGAAAGGGGCCTTAGCTAGAAGAGAGTACTTGAATGGCAAGAGTAATAAACGCATGCAAGAATGAACTATACATGGTGTTTGTTTCTCCTCTTTAACCACTGAGATTACAGCATAGGTCTGCACAGAAGCTGTAAATTAATTTTTAAATTAACTAGTTTAAAGACTGGGGGATTGCCTCCTGTAAATGCCTATTCAAATATATATATATACTAGCAGAAAGACCCGGCTTCGCCTGGGTATATTTCATCTATTTATTTAATGTTTTTGTGTGTTGTTGCAGAGAGAAAGTGAATGCAGCTGACAGAAATTGATTTTTACCTTCATTTTTTCAATCCCTATTGGCTGTGGAGTGGGAGGGGGTGTGGTTTAATGGGACACGGGGGGGTTTAAGTCCTTCATTTCAGGGTGGCCTGAATTATAGGTTAATGCCATGGTAATTTGAGGAAACACAATGGGTAGCAGTGGAAGAAAACATTGCTTTGCGCGGGTATATTTAATCTATTTCATTTAATGTTTCTGTGTGTCGTTGCAGAGAGAAAGTCATCCTCCCTCCCATCCCTGCAGCTGACAGATGTTGATTTTTACCTTCAATTGTTCAATCTCCATTGGCTGCGGAGTGGGAGGGGTCATGGCCTGACTGAGTCGGGGGCGTGACGTTGCAAGACCTGGGGCGGGGTTTTAAGTCCTTCTTTTGATGGTGGGCAGAATTACAGGTTGATGCCATGGTAATTTATGAGGACACGCCATGGGTAACAGTGGAAGAAAACATTGCTTTTCACGGGTATATTTAATCTATTTCATTTAATGTTTCTGTATGTTGTTGCAGAAAGAAATTCAACTTCCCTCCCACCCCTGCAGCTGACAGAAGTTGATTTTTACCTTCATTTTTTCAATCCCCGTTGGCTGCGGAGTGGGAGGGGGCGTGGCCTGACAGAGTCGGAGCGTGGTTTCGCGAGATCTGGGGCGGAGGTCAGAGTGGCATGAATTACAGGTCGATGACATGGTAATTTATGGGGACCCGCAATGGGTAGCAGTGGAAAGAAACATCTTTTATTAGTACTGAATGGTCGTAGTCTAAAATTAGTCAATTTCATCTACGATTTTTGTGTGTCGTTGCAGAGAGAAATTCACCCTCCCACCCCTGCAGCTGATTTTTTTCAATCCCCGTTGTCTGTGGAGTGGGAGGGGGCGTGGCCTGGCAGAGTTGGGGGTGTGGATTATCAAGATGCTTCGAACGGTTGTAGTCTGAAATTAGTCTATTTCATCTAGAATTTTGTGCGTCATTGCAGAGAGAAATTCACCCTCCCACCCCTGCAGCTGACAGAAGTTTATTTTTCCCTTCATTTTTTCAATCCCTGTTGGCTGCGGAGTGGGAGGGGGCATGACCTGACAGAGTTGGGGGTGTGGCTTAGCAAAGCGCTTCGCATAGGTGATTTAATCTATTTCATTTAATGTTTCTGTGTGTCGTTGCAGAATGGCTGCAGAGTGGGAGGGGGCGTGGTCTGACAGAGTTGGGGGCGTGACTTAGCAAGACGATTCGAACAGTTGTAGTCTATAATTAGTCTATTTTATCTAAAATTTTTGTGTGTCGTTGCAGAGAGAAATTCACCCTCCCACCCCTGCAGCAAACAGAAGTTTATTTTTGCCTTTATATTTTCAATCCCCGTTGGCTGCAGAGTGGGAGGGGGCGTAACCTGACAGAGTCGGGGGCGTGGATTAGCAAGACGCTTCACATGGGTGTATTTAATCCATTTCATTTAATGTTTCTGTGTGTCGTTGCAGAAAGAAAGTCAACCTCCCACCCATCCCTGCAGCTGACAGAAGTTGATTTTTACCTTTATTTTTTCAATCCCTGTTGGCTGCGGAGTGGGAGGGGGCGTGGTCTTACATAGTCAGGGCGTGGCTTAGCAAAGCGCTTCGCATAGGTGCATTTAATCTATTTCATTTAATGTTTCTGTGTGTCGTTGCAGAATGGCTGCGGAGTGAGAGGGGGCGTGGCCTGACAGAGACGGGGCGTGGCTTAGCAAAAGGCTTCGAACGGTTGTAGTTTATAATTAGTCTATTTCATCTAAAATTTTTGTGTGTCGTTGCAGAGAGAAATTCACCCTCCCACCCCTGGGCGTGGATTAGCAAGACGCTTCACATGGGTGTATTTAATCCATTTCATTTAATGATTCTGTGTGTCGTTGCAGAAAGAAAGTCAACCTCCCACCCATCCCTGCAGCTGACAGAAGTTGATTTTTACCTTTATTTTTTCAATCTCTGTTGGCTGTGGAGTGAAATGTGGTGTGGCCTGACAGAGTTGGGGGTGTGGCTTAGTGAGACCTGGGGCGGAGGTTTTAAGTACTTCTTTTAGGGTGGCCTGAATTAAAGGTCAATACCATGCTTATTTATTAGCCCACGCAATAGGCAGCAGTGGAGGAAAACATCTTTTATTACTACTAAACTGTAGTAATAGAAAAAAACATAAGTTATATTTATGGTAACCGGAATACCTTTAACAGTGTCAGTGAATAGAAATAGATGAGATCCTCAGCTGCTGATAATTACCTGGTTGTTATGGAAACCTGCCCTCCCTTTGTGTGCCTTTGCAGAGAATGGCAGTTGGAGTTTAAAACCAAAGTTCCCAGTTGTAATGTTGGCTAATGGAGATCATATTTTGGGAATATCTCAGGAACGGTATGTCCTAGAGAGATGAGACCTGGTCTAAAACCTTCCCGGACACCTGATGTACCTGTGTGCCGAATTTGGTGAAAATCGGTCTAGTAGTTTGGTCGCGCATAGAGAACAGACAGACAGACAGAAACTCATTTTTATATTATTAAGAGATATATATATATATATATATATATATATATATATATATATATATATATTTTTCCATTCTGTTAATCAAATTGTGTCTGTTTGCTCCATAACACATAGTGCTTAATTATTATGCTATTTTTATTTTAATATTTTTATTTTTTTATACTTAGGAAAATGTAAAAACAAGAGGGAAAAAGACTATTTTTCACAATTTTTTTTGTTTCTGTTCCATTACACTTCATATAGCGGCTATATAGTTTATGGTCGCCAGAGTGGTGTAGGATATTAGTGGCATTTTTGAAAATTTGCTTTCCTTAACTTTTTCACTTTATTTATTTATTTTACCCATTGTGTCCCCATGAGCTCACATAAGACCTTTTCTAGTATTTTAACTTTTAATTTTTTTAAAGTTAATTTTAAAGTTATTTTTTTTTCCATTCCTGATCCTGATTCCCCTATTACTGGGGTGTTCGATAAATGAGTACTTATGAGAAAATGAGTTTCACCAGTGTTCCACAATATTTCTTGTTATGAAGCATTTTTTTTTCTTTATACAAGACAAAGGAGAGTGACAAATGAATCTAGATTAAATGTTTTAATACCTATCATGTTATATATAGAAAATACAGCTTCATTATAAGAACGTCTCTTGTTTTGGGAAATAGCAAGCAGATTTTCAGAGATACATCCAGGGGCGTAGCAATAGGGGGGAAGCAGCTGCTTTGGGGCCCAGACCCACAAGGGGCCCCCTCAGGAGGGAGAATAAAAGATTTTATTGTCAGGCCCCCCTCAACAGTATTACACAATGACATTATATACCGTGACACTATAGAAAGCGAATGGAGCGGCTGTCAGGCCTTGTCTGGGAGAGCTCAATCTTGACTAGCCACAAGAGTGAGGGTTGCATGTGAGTTTGGGGGTTGCGAGGAAGTTTCTGGGGGGGGGGCCCATTAAAAAATTTGCTGTGGGGCCCAGTTAGTTGTAGTTATGCCACTGGATACATCTCTACTCCCCAATAAAAATATTGAATGAAAAATTTTCAAAGCTGGACAGAAGGTTTGAATTAATGTAACATTTTCTTTCTAATTGAAATATTTTAACATGTATGCTGACAAAATGTGTAGGTTTTTACTTTCTTGCAGAAATATCTTCCAAAGATCAAAGTACTGTACAGTCTTCAATGATAAAGTCATACGTTGTAATTTGCTAACACAATGTGAATGTCAGAACTCACAAAATGCTCTACACATGCTGGACCTTTCCAACGTCCTAGAACAGTTTCACTCAGATCTGAAAAGCACATACAGTAGGCTGGTTGTTATGTTCTAAATCGGCATTGCTTCTACATCGGCATTCTAAATCAGCATTGCACCACTACGCCAGACATTCCAAACTATGGCTGTGTTTTTTGTTACCAGTTTGACCTGGTACTTTATGATAACTTCAGTCATGGAATTCTGCTTCCAGAGCTTGATAATCAGTTTTTAGCTATGGCCACCAGCTATCACTCCCAGCCCCCTCATACACATGCCAGCCCGACTCAGATGAACAAGCACATGTTCTCAGTAAAAAGATGAAAATGAAGCTACTACCAGACTCCTCTGGCAGCAACTTATCTCAATGAGAACACAAGGATTGACCAGTTATATTCAACTACCCGATCCTTATCTCCCCTGACATCTGCTGTTTGGGGACAGTCAGGACGCCCTGATACATTTTAAATGGTCAGTTGTTTCATCAAAATCAGCAGGTTCTGCATCTACTGTGTATGACCAGCTTGACAAATTGGTTCTTCTGCTACTCCGAACATGCCGATAATCTTATCTGAACAGAGGTAGTAGATGTAATCGGAGTGTAATAATAGCTCAGCATGAACGGAAGGTTTGATGATAAATAGTTGGAATAAAGCAATGAGATTTTTGTGCTCTGAAAGTAATGGATATGACTAGAGATGAGCGAGCACTAAAATGCTCGGGTGCTCGTTATTCGAGTCGAACTTTTCCCGATGCTCGGGTGCTCGTTTCGAATAACGAACCCCATTGAAGTCAATGGGAGACTCGAGCATTTTTGTGGGGGACCAAGGCTCTGCCTAGGGAAGGCTGGGTGAAAACCTGGAAACCTCAGAAAATGATGGAAACACCACGGAAATGGACAGGAAACAGCAGGGGCAGCATGCATGGATGCCTCTGAGGCTGCCTAATCCCACCATTACCCCAAATTCTCAGGCAACAGCCTGGTGGTTACCCTCATGGCAATTGTGCTCACCCAGACCAAGAAAGGCGAGGCACATGCCCATCACATGTTAGGGAAGCACCCAACTAGGTGCAACGAAGGTCCATCACCGTCTGCAGGTGACACCACTACTCATGCTGGCACTGCAGCTAAAATCAAGTTTAGTATCTGTTCTTATCAGTTGCTGTGCCTGCTGGTGGTATAGTGGTGAACATAGCTACTTCCCAAGCAGTTGATGCGGGTTCGATTCCCAACTATCGCAGGAGGCAATTCAAAATCAGTACAATATCTAATATGTCCCCCCTACCTGGGAAAATTGTTTGGAGAGAGGGCATGTAGGTGGGGGGGAAGGAGGTTTTGCTGGAAGAGCCAGAGGAGTGCCCCCTGGGCTAGCGTGTGTGGTGGTGACAACAGCCGGACTGGATTTGGGAAAACTGTTGCTTTAACCGGTACAGTCGTAAATTATGAACTTGATCAAGTGTAGCATGTGTTCTCCGTATTCTTCTCAGTTTAATACCGTATATGGCAGCTATCTGGAAAAATAATTTGGAGAGAGAGAAAGATAGGAAAAAGACGTCAATTGTTTGGAGAGAGGGCCTATAGGTGGACCTCCTGAAAAATTGTTTGGAGAGAGGGCCTGTAGGTGGACCTCCGGAACAATTGTTTGGAGAGAGAGAGGGCCTGTAGGTGGACCTCCGTTAAAATTGTTTGGACAGAGGGCCTATAGGTGGACCTCTGGAAAAATTGTTTGAATAGAGGGCCTGTAGGGGGCCCTCCTGAAAAATTGTTTTGAAGAGAGGGCCTGTAGGTGGACCTCCGGAACAATTGTTTGGAGAGAGAGAGGCCTGTAGGTGGACCTCCGTTTAAAATTGTTTTGGACAGAGGGCCTATAGGTGGACCTCTGGAAAAATTGTTTGAATAGAGGGCCTGTAGGGGGCCCTCCTGAAAAATTGTTTGAAGAGAGGGCCTATAGGTGGACCTCTGGAAAAATTGTTTGAATAGAGGGCCTGTAGGGGGCCCTCCTGAAAAATTGTTTTGAAGAAGAGGGCCTGTAGGTGGACCTCCGGAACAATTGTTTGGAGAGAGAGAGAGCCTGTAGGTGGACCTCCGTTAAAATTGTTTGGACAGAGGGCCTATAGGTGGACCTCTGGAAAAATTGTTTGAATAGAGGGCCTGTAGGGGGCCCTCCTGAAAAATTGTTTGAAGAGAGGGCCTGTAGGTGGACCTCTGGAAAAAATTGTTTGAATAGAGGGCCTATAGGGGGCCCTCCTGAAAAATTGTTTGAAGAGAGGGCCTGTAGGTGGACCTCTGGAAAAACTGTTTTAATAGAGGGCCTGTAGGGGGCCCTCCTGAAAAATTGTTTGAAGAGAGGGCCTGTAGGGGGCCCTCCTGAAAAATTGTTTGAAGAGAGGGCCTGTAGGTGGACCTCTGGAAAAATTGTTTGAATAGAGGGCCTGTAGGTGGACCTCTTGAAAAATTGTTTGAATAGAGGGCCTGTAGAGGGCCCTCCTGAAAAATTGTTTGAAGAGAGGGCCTGTACGGGGCCCTCCTGAAAAATTGTGCTAAAAGAGTGCCAGTTGGACCTCTAAAAAATGGCGTTTTTTGGGTCAGTGTTAGTCAAAGACGATATGGAGGAGGAGGAGGAGGAGTAGAGAAGAGGAGTAGAGAAGAGGAATCGGATACATAAGTTATTTAAATCTTTAGCTGCTTTCCCCCGGAGGAGATTTGAATTCCGGTGAAATCCAGGCTTTGGTCATATGAATAAGCATCAGCCTGTCAGCGCTGTCAGTTGACAGGCGTGTACGCTTATCGGTGATGACGCCACCAGCTGCACTGAATACCCGCTCTGACAGCACGCTAGCGGCAGGGCAGGCCAGCACTCCAAGGCGTACAGCGCCAGTTCAGGCCACGTGTCCAGCTTTGAAACCCAGTAGTTGTATGGAGCAGAGTGATCGCTACGGACGTTGGTATGGTCAGCTAGGTACTCCCTCACCATCTTTCTGTACAGCTCCCCCCTACTCTGCCTAGACTGGGGACATGTGACAGTGTCTTGCTGGGGTGACATAAAAGTGGCAAAGGCCTTGGAGAGCGTTCCCCTGCCAGTGCTGGACAAGCTGCCTGCTCGCCTCCTCTCCCCCGCTACTTGGCCCACAGAACCATGCCCTCTGCCGCTAGCGGCGTCAGATGGGAAGAATTGTTTCAGCTTGTGCACCAGGGCCTGTTGATACCTATTCACTCTCATACTCCTTTCCTCTGCAGGGATGAGAGTGGAAAGGTTCTGCTTGTACCGTGGGTCCAGGAGAGTGAACACCCAGTAATCGGTGTTGGAAAAAATTCTTCTAACGCGAGGGTCACGGGATAGGCAGCCTAACATGAAGTCTGCCATGTGCGCCAGAGTCCCAACACGCAAGAATTCCCTCTCCTCACTGACCTGACTCTCCATTTCCTCCTCCTACGAGTTAAGGACTGAGCACTGGTACCCTCTACTGTCTCGCCGACATTCTCCTCCTCTTCCTCCTCATCCTCATCCCCCTCCTCCGATAGGCGCTGAGAAACAGACCGGAGGGTGCCCTGGCTATCAAGCGACGTATCTTCCTCCACCGTCTCTTGTGACAAGCGCAAAGCATCCGACTTGATGCTGAGCAGTGAGTTTTTCAACAGGCAAAGCAGCAGGATGGTGAGGCTGATAATGGCGGCATCGCCGCTGACCATCTGTGTTGACTCCTCAAAGTTGCTCAACACCTGGCAGATATCAGACATCCACGTCCACTCCTCATTGTAGACTTGAGGAATCTGAGAGACCTAAATACCAGTTCTGGTGGAAGATGACATCTGGCAGTCTACAATAGCTCTGCGCTGCTGGTAAACTCTGGATAA
>ONZH01003460.1:0-25692 GCA_900303285.1 Rhinella marina
ACACCACAGAAGTACGAGGCCTCGATGGGGGAGCTTCGCGCGACTGCCCGCTGCCGGGAACAGCTTCGGCCGTGCTGGCTGTGGCCTCACTACTTTGTCTGGACTGTCCTCTGCCTCTGGACATCCCTCTGCCTGTGGACATCCCTCTGCCTGTGGACATCCCTCTGCCTCTGGACATCCCTCTGCCTCTTGCTGCCTTTTTCGGTGCTGCGCAGACCACCACCTCTCCACTACTTTCCTCGCTGGACATCACCCCTGGCCAAGTGGGGTCGGTCATTTCGTCATCCACCTCCTCTTCCACTTCCTCACTCTGCTCCTCCTGCTGCCCACCGGACATTCCAACAGCCTCCCTTGATGGCAACTGCGTCTCATCATCATCATCGCTCATGATAACAGATGCTGGCTCAGGGTCCACATCAGCAGGAGATGGCGAAAACTCAAGTGTTTGGGCATCACTACAAACAAATTCCTCTGCTAGCTCCTGGGATTCTTCCGGCACATCTGAAAAAGGACCCGAAAAGAGCTCCTGGGAGGGGTCAATGGTGGGATGACTCTGTTGGCCAGGTGTGGAGGAAGGAGGGTCAGAGTGAGACTGTGTGGATGACTGGCTGGTGGATAACTGTGTGGAAGCGCTATCGGCTATCCATTGCACCACCTGTTCAACCTGCTCAGGCCTCAACAGCGGTGTAACCCGCCCCCTGCTTAACTGTCCCATAAAGGCAGGGATTCTGGATGAGCGGGATCCTGGCTGACCCTCACCAGCACGCATTGTATCCCCACTGGCTTCAACAAGGCCCCCAAAAGCATTTCCGCGCCCCCGTCCTCGTCCACGTCCTATTCCGCTAGCCCCCCGCCGCATTTTTTTTTTTTTACAATATTTTGCCTTCACAGCCGTGAAATTAGTTTGCAAGAGAACGCACAGTACAGTTGCCAGTTATAAGGCCTATATATTGTATTATTCAAGGTACACAGCCGTGTACTAAGTGATCAGACGGTGTGTATGAACACCAGTTATGAGAAATTACTTTGCAAGAGAACGCACAGTACAGTTGCCAGTTAAGGCCTATATATTGTATTTTTCAAGGTACACAGCCGTGTACTAAGTGATCAGACGGTGTGTATGAACAACAGTTATGAGAAATTACTTTGCAAGAGAACGCACAGTACAGTTGCCAGTTAAGGCCTATATATTGTATTTTTCAAGGTACACAGCCGTGTACTAAGTGATCAGACGGTGTGTATGAACACCAGTTATGAGAAATTACTTTGCAAGAGAACGCACAGTACAGTTGCCAGTTAAGGCCTATATATTGTATTTTTCAAGGTACACAGCCGTGTACTAAGTGATCAGACGGTGTGTATGAACACCAGTTATGAGAAATTACTTTGCAAGAGAACGCACAGTACAGTTGCCAGTTAAGGCCTATATATTGTATTTTCAAGGTACACAGCCGTGTACTAAGTGATCAGACGGTGTGTATGAACACCAGTTATGAGAAATTACTTTGCAAGAGAACGCACAGTACAGTTGCCAGTTAAGGCCTATATATTGTATTTTTCAAGGTACACAGCCGTGTACTAAGTGATCAGACGGTGTGTATGAACACCAGTTATGAGAAATTACTTTGCAAGAGAACGCACAGTACAGTTGCCAGTTAAGGCCTATATATTGTATTTTTCAAGGTACACAGCTGTGTTCTGAGTGATCAGACGGTGTGTATGAACAACAGTTATGAGAAATTACTTTGCAAGAGAACGCACAGTACAGTTGCCAGTTAAGGCCTATATATTGTATTTTTCAAGGTACACAGCCGTGTACTAAGTGATCAGACGGTGTGTATGAACAACAGTTATGAGAAATTACTTTGCAAGAGAACGCACAGTACAGTTGCCAGTTAAGGCCTATATATTGTATTTTTCAAGGTACACAGCCGTGTACTAAGTGATCAGACGGTGTGTATGAACAACAGTTATGAGAAATTACTTTGCAGAGAACGCACAGTACAGTTGCCAGTTAAGGCCTATATATTGTATTTTTCAAGGTACACAGCCGTGTTCTGAGTGATCAGACGGTGTGTATGAACAACAGTTATGAGAAATTACTTTGCAAGAGAACGCACAGTACAGTTGCCAGTTAAGGCCTATATATTGTATTTTTCAAGGTACACAGCCGTGTTCTAAGTGATCAGACGGTGTGTATGAACACCAGTTATGAGAAATTACTTTGCAAGAGAACGCACAGTACAGTTGCCAGTTAAGGCCTATATATTGTATTTTTCAAGGTACACAGCCGTGTTCTAAGTGATCAGACGGTGTGTATGAACAACAGTTATGAGAAATTACTTTGCAAGAGAACACACAGTACAGTTGCCAGTTATAAGGCCTATATATTGTATTATTCAAGGTACACAGCCGTGTACTAAGTGATCAGACGGTGTGTATGAACACCAGTTATGAGAAATTACTTTGCAAGAGAACGCACAGTACAGTTGCCAGTTAAGGCCTATATATTGTATTTTTCAAGGTACACAGCCGTGTACTAAGTGATCAGACGGTGTGTATGAACACCAGTTATGAGAAATTACTTTGCAAGAGAACGCACAGTACAGTTGCCAGTTAAGGCCTATATATTGTATTTTTCAAGGTACACAGCCGTGTTCTGAGTGATCAGACGGTGTGTATGAACACCAGTTATGAGAAATTACTTTGCAAGAGAACGCACAGTACAGTTGCCAGTTAAGGCCTATATATTGTATTTTTCAAGGTACACAGCCGTGTTCTAAGTGATCAGACGGTGTGTATGAACACCAGTTATGAGAAATTACTTTGCAAGAGAACGCACAGTACAGTTGCCAGTTAAGGCCTATATATTGTATTTTTCAAGGTACACAGCCGTGTTCTAAGTGATCAGACGGTGTGTATGAACAAGTTATGAGAAATTACTTTGCAAGAGAACACACAGTACAGTTGCCAGTTATAAGGCCTATATATTGTATTTTTCAAGGTACACAGCCGTGTACTAAGTGATCAGACGGTGTGTATGAACAACAGTTATGAGAAATTACTTTGCAAGAGAACGCACAGTACAGTTGCCAGTTATAAGGCCTATATATTGTATTTTTCAAGGTACACAGCCGTGTTCTAAGTGATCAGACGGTGTGTATGAACAACAGTTATGAGAAATTACTTTGCAAGAGAACGCACAGTACAGTTGCCAGTTAAGGCCTATATATTGTATTTTTCAAGGTACACAGTCGTGTTCTGAGTGATCAGACGGTGTGTATGAACACCAGTTATGAGAAATTACTTTGCAAGAGAACGCACAGTACAGTTGCCAGTTAAGGCCTATATATTGTATTTTTCAAGGTACACAGCCGTGTTCTAAGTGATCAGACGGTGTGTATGAACACCAGTTATGAGAAATTACTTTGCAAGAGAACGCACAGTACAGTTGCCAGTTAAGGCCTATATATTGTATTTTTCAAGGTACACAGCCGTGTTCTAAGTGATCAGACGGTGTGTATGAACACCAGTTATGAGAAATTACTTTGCAAGAGAACGCACAGTACAGTTGCCAGTTAAGGCCTATATATTGTATTTTTCAAGGTACACAGCCGTGTTCTAAGTGATCAGACGGTGTGTATGAACACCAGTTATGAGAAATTACTTTGCAAGAGAACGCACAGTACAGTTGCCAGTTAAGGCCTATATATTGTATTTTTCAAGGTACACAGCCGTGTTCTAAGTGATCAGACGGTGTGTATGAACACCAGTTATGAGAAATTACTTTGCAAGAGAACGCACAGTACAGTTGCCAGTTAAGGCCTGTATATTGTATTTTTCAAGGTACACAGCCGTGTTCTGAGTGATCAGACGGTGTGTATGAACAACAGTTATGAGAAATTACTTTGCAAGAGAACGCACAGTACAGTTGCCAGTTAAGGCCTATATATTGTATTTTTCAAGGTACACAGCCGTGTACTAAGTGATCAGACGGTGTGTATGAACAACAGTTATGAGAAATTACTTTGCAAGAGAACGCACAGTACAGTTGCCAGTTAAGGCCTATATATTGTATTTTTCAAGGTACACAGCCGTGTACTAAGTGATCAGACGGTGTGTATGAACAACAGTTATGAGAAATTACTTTGCAAGAGAACGCACAGTACAGTTGCCAGTTAAGGCCTATATATTGTATTTTTCAAGGTACACAGCCGTGTTCTGAGTGATCAGACGGTGTGTATGAACAACAGTTATGAGAAATTACTTTGCAAGAGAACGCACAGTACAGTTGCCAGTTAAGGCCTATATATTGTATTTTTCAAGGTACACAGCCGTTTTCTAAGTGATCAGACGGTGTGTATGAACACCAGTTATGAGAAATTACTTTGCAAGAGAACGCACAGTACAGTTGCCAGTTAAGGCCTATATATTGTATTTTTCAAGGTACACAGCCGTGTTCTAAGTGATCAGACGGTGTGTATGAACAACAGTTATGAGAAATTACTTTGCAAGAGAACACACAGTACAGTTGCCAGTTATAAGGCCTATATATTGTATTATTCAAGGTACACAGCCGTGTACTAAGTGATCAGACGGTGTGTATGAACACCAGTTATGAGAAATTACTTTCCAAGAGAACGCACAGTACAGTTGCCAGTTAAGGCCTATATATTGTATTTTTCAAGGTACACAGCCGTGTACTAAGTGATCAGACGGTGTGTATGAACACCAGTTATGAGAAATTACTTTGCAAGAGAACGCACAGTACAGTTGCCAGTTAAGGCCTATATATTGTATTTTTCAAGGTACACAGCCGTGTTCTGAGTGATCAGACGGTGTGTATGAACACCAGTTATGAGAAATTACTTTGCAAGAGAACGCACAGTACAGTTGCCAGTTAAGGCCTATATATTGTATTTTTCAAGGTACACAGCCGTGTTCTAAGTGATCAGACGGTGTGTATGAACACCAGTTATGAGAAATTACTTTGCAAGAGAACGCACAGTACAGTTGCCAGTTAAGGCCTATATATTGTATTTTTCAAGGTACACAGCCGTGTTCTAAGTGATCAGACGGTGTGTATGAACAACAGTTATGAGAAATTACTTTGCAAGAGAACACACAGTACAGTTGCCAGTTATAAGGCCTATATATTGTATTTTTCAAGGTACACAGCCGTGTACTAAGTGATCAGACGGTGTGTATGAACAACAGTTATGAGAAATTACTTTGCAAGAGAACGCACAGTACAGTTGCCAGTTATAAGGCCTATATATTGTATTTTTCAAGGTACACAGCCGTGTTCTAAGTGATCAGACGGTGTGTATGAACAACAGTTATGAGAAATTACTTTGCAAGAGAACGCACAGTACAGTTGCCAGTTAAGGCCTATATATTGTATTTTTCAAGGTACACAGCCGTGTTCTGAGTGATCAGACGGTGTGTATGAACACCAGTTATGAGAAATTACTTTGCAAGAGAACGCACAGTACAGTTGCCAGTTAAGGCCTATATATTGTATTTTTCAAGGTACACAGCCGTGTTCTAAGTGATCAGACGGTGTGTATGAACACCAGTTATGAGAAATTACTTTGCAAGAGAACGCACAGTACAGTTGCCAGTTAAGGCCTATATATTGTATTTTTCAAGGTACACAGCCGTGTTCTAAGTGATCAGACGGTGTGTATGAACACCAGTTATGAGAAATTACTTTGCAAGAGAACGCACAGTACAGTTGCCAGTTAAGGCCTATATATTGTATTTTTCAAGGTACACAGCCGTGTTCTAAGTGATCAGACGGTGTGTATGAACACCAGTTATGAGAAATTACTTTGCAAGAGAACGCACAGTACAGTTGCCAGTTAAGGCCTATATATTGTATTTTTCAAGGTACACAGCCGTGTTCTAAGTGATCAGACGGTGTGTATGAACACCAGTTATGAGAAATTACTTTGCAAGAGAACGCACAGTACAGTTGCCAGTTAAGGCCTATATATTGTATTTTTCAAGGTACACAGCCGTGTACTAAGTGATCAGACGGTGTGTATGAACACCAGTTATGAGAAATTACTTTGCAAGAGAACGCACAGTACAGTTGCCAGTTATAAGGCCTATATATTGTATTTTTCAAGGTACACAGCAGTAGTGCCAAATATAGTTGGTATGTAGCAGAGCACCTAATACACCACTAATGCCTCTCTCTGTCCCTACTCCAGCAGCTATCCCTGAATACAGCAGCCGTTCTCTGTAAAGTCTATATTGTAGTAAGCTATCACTGAAGTCCACTGTAGTAGCCCTGATAAGGGCTTTTAATCACGCTCCTGCCTGTCCAACAGCTAAAATCTGTCTCTCCCTTCTCCAGCCTCTGTCCCTGACTAAGTTCACGCAGCATATGCGTACGAGCAGGAAGAGCTGAGTTTTTAATATTCGAGGTCACATGGTTTTTCCAGCCAATGCATGTAGACGCCGTTTTCGCGCTGCCAGCGTGCTCAGCGTGCCTGTCATACCCCCCCTGCATGGTGATTGGTGGAAAAAGAGCGCCAGGGAAGGTGGGAGGGGAAACGAATTCTAGGTGCGCCATCGCCGTTATACTCGAATTAAATCGAGTACGCCGAATATCGTAGTATTCGATCGAATACCAGCTCGATCGAACACTACTCGCTCATCTCTAATGATGACCTTCTGAATGTCTGGTTTAGGTCTGTTGTTTACATCTGAAGATTAGTTTATGACTGGAAAAACTGGTTAGTCATTCCCATTGACCTGAATTGAACTCTATACAAGACTATGACGGACTGAAATTGCAACATTGTTTGTGTTAGGATGTGCTTCTCCACTCCATACCCCCCACTAGAAGGTTCTAGATCAGTAAGAAATTGTATATAAGGACAGCAGTTAGAGTTCCTAGTTGCCTGCAGATAAGGACTAGTGTATAGGAGAGACTCTATCAGACTGCACGAGTGACCAGAAGAAGATGTTAAAGTGGAAATACTGAGCCAAAGACCGTCAGTCACAGCACTTTGACCAGGGCCTTCTGAGAAAGTAACAGTTAGCCAGGCCATTCATGCACAGAACTTTCTTCTGCCAGGAGAATGGAGAAGCCAGCTCAGTGCCTTGTCTATGTTGTTTTACACTTGAGTTTCACTGGTTTACTGCAAACACTGAATTTCTGGTCTTATTTCCAGAGAGTCAGCAAAACATGGTGACATCTTAACGGTATCTGGGGAACCCAGCATGCATACGCAACAGGGTCCCTAAATTAACATTAGATCCCAGACTGAACCCCCTAATAATCGACCCTAGGCTAGCCACCGTAATGCATTCTCCCTTGAACCCCTAGCAGTCACCTTAAAATTGGAAAAAACCCACCCAAAATTGTCACATTCTTTTATTGTAGACTTTGAATGCATGTCTCAAGTGCATATCCATGTAGTTGGTGAACATCTCAGGTGCCTACAGTATATTTTATGGGTGAGTCAGGCAGCAGCAGAGCAGGCATTTACCAAACCAATATAAATAAACAGATACACAGAGCAATATAGTAGGCTAACATATAATATATAAAGCTGAGCGTATGTGTGTGTGTGTGCGTGTGTGTATGTCCGCTAAAGGAATCCGCACCGCTGCAGCTACAATCACAAAATTTGGCACACATGTACATCAGGTGTCCGGGAAGGTTTTAGAACAGTTTTCAACTCTCCAGGACATAACGTTCCTGAGATATTCCCAAAAAATGCATTAGCCATTAGTAGCCTGGTCACATGACCCTTATCAGCCAATAGAAGCTCAAAGGCACACATCAGGTTTCTATGACAACCTAGCCAGTTCACTGCTTTAGGTCTGCATTAAAGAGGCAGAGCACTGTGGATGACAATGGTAAATGGGTATTCCCGGTTACCATAACTATAACTTATATTTTAGACTAACTCATCATCAGTCATTACCTCATATAATGTAAATTTTACATATTTACTGTTCAGTAGTAATAAAAGATGCTTTCTTCCACTGCTACCCACCATCCTTCTAAATTACTATGGCATCGACCTGTAATTCCGGCCACCGTCAAAAGAAGGACTTAAAAGCACCACCCCCAGATCCCACTAAGTCACGCCCCTGACTCAGTCAGGCCACGCCCCTTCCATGCTGCATTTTGCCGGGATTAAAAATATTGGTAAAAATCACCTTCTGTCAGCTGCAGGGGTGGGGGGAGGGTGACTTTCTCCCTGCAGCTCATTGCTCAGACTGCACAGTGCTGCTGTTGAGAGTGCTGCTGCTGTGTCCATCCAGGCCCTGCGCATGACAGAGGACAGGTAGTCTGAAAGCCAGACCGTCCAGCCTAAAACAAGACCTCTGGCCACCCTAGGTGCAGGCTGATGTTAGGGTGGCCAGATGTCCGGCTTTAGGCTGGACAGTCCAGTTTTCTGGCTACCTGTTCTCCGTCCGACGCAGTGCCTGGACAGACACAGGGATATCCACCCTTTCAGTAGCTCACACTCAGACAGCTTCTCCTCCATGTCCTCATGGAGCCAGGGGGGCGTGGCCTCATGTTTAGTGATGTGTCTTCATGGGAACTGGGGGCGCTGTTTCACGTTTGGGGGAATGGCCGGTGAGGTCTGGCTTTCTGGGGTGAAGACAGTGGCCACTCTAGCTGCTGTGGAGGTCACAGTTAAAGGGGCGGGCTTCTGTAGAGGTCACTGTTAAAGGGGCAGGCTGCTGTAGAGGTCACTGTTGAAGGGGCACACTGCTGTAGAGATCACTGTTAAAGGGGCGGGCTGCTTAGAGGTCACTGTTAAAGGGGCTGGCCACTGTAGAGGTCACTGTAAAAGGGGCGGGCCGCTGTAGAGGTCACTGTTAAAGGGGCAGGAACTGTAGAGGTCACTGTTAAAGGGGCTGGCCGCTGTAGAGGTCACTGTAAAAGGGGCGGGCTTCTGTAGAGATCACTGTTAAAGGGGTGGGCTGCTTAGAGGTCACTGTTAAAGGGGCAGGCTGCTGTAGAGGTCACTGTTTAAGGGGCGGGCAGCTGTAGAGGTCACTGTTAAAGGGGCGGGCTGCTGTAGAGGTCACTGTTAAAGGGGTGGGCCGCTGTAGAGGTCACTGTTAAAGGGGCGGGCCGCTGTAGAGGTCACTGTTAAAGGGGCGGGTCGCTGTAGAGGTCACTGTTAAAGGGGCTGGCCGCTGTAGAGGTCACTGTAAAAGGGGCGGGCCGCTGTAGAGGTCACTGTTAAAGGGGCAGGCACTGTAGAGGTCACTCTCGATATCTTTTAACGACACACACACACAAACAGTAAATGAAATAAACTAAATATCCCCGGGCGAAGCCGGGTCCTTCAGCTAGTATATATATTTATATATATATACTGATTCAGTACCTACAGAGTTCCAAACCACCTCTGTCATTAACATCAGCACAGACACTCCAGCTGTATGCTAGCCTTATGGTACATCACCAAGCACAACGCTAAGCATCGAATAAGTGGTGTAAAGTACGGCACTACTGGATTCTGGCAGAGTGGAAGCTGGCAGTCTGAAAGATGCCATGAGAATGTTATCTGCCTGACTGCTTTGTGCAAACTATTGTCCTAGGCCACTTGGTTCTAGTGAAGGGAAATCTTTCTGCTTCAGCATACCAAGAGTAACGAGACATGTTGGGTAATTGTATGCTTCCAACATTGTGGGAACAGTGTAAGGAAGGTCCGTAAAGGCATTTTGATGTGGAAGAACTTGAATGACCCACAATGAGCCCTGACCTCAACCCCACTGAACCCTTTGGGATGAAATACGGTGCATTTGGATGAGGGCGTACATAGAAATCACTGGGCCCCATAACAAGGATTTGAATTGGTCCTCATGCCCCATCCACAGCCCCTCCCACTACCCATTCCTAGACCCTCCCCTTGCTCAATGAACTGTGCTTGCTAATAATATTCGTAAGGTCCCGCGTGGCACAATATCTACCCCTATTAATGTACCATTTTAAAGAGGTACCCATGCAGTCACACAGCCTAATGCAAATACTAAACTTACCTTGCTATACTCCGCTGTGGCTCCAGTGCCCATATCTGTCCTCTCCTTTGTCCCGGTACTTGTTTTCAAGGTAAGAACAGTGCTTGCTGCTGTGTGTTATATAGTGTGTCATTAGGGCCAGACTGGGAATACTAAACAGCCCCAGCACACAAACCCCACCAGCCACATATGATAAAAATAATGGTACACAACGCACACTGCGAAGGTGAATTTTGCCTTCCTTCATACCCCTATGAAAACCATCAATACAAGAAAGAAATAAAGATGGAAAACAAAAATGCCTAATCATATGGCCAGGGACATATAATAACCACCCCAAAAGCAACACATACTATGATAAAGCCCAAAACACCTCCCAGCAGGGTCTAATACCATCTCTGAGCAGCATTTGATACTAGCATGCAACCCCAAATGCCTCCTTAAGTTCTCCATATAAATACCACATTGCTGCACAAAATATCTCCAAATAATTATCCCAATGAAGTACAAAAGACCCAGCATTATTGCCCTCTAACAACCGCTCCCCCACTGGCGGCAGCATTGTCCCCATGTAAATGTATCACCTCTGTTTGGAACTTGCAAGACAGGATCAGTGAGGCTGGAATTGAAGGGAGAGAGCCTTCTGGTAGAAAGTATAATTGAGTGGATAAAAGGAGGTGTGACCTCACAGGTCACATGTTGCCCATGGTTATGTGGTTTGAGGTATAATAGATGCAGTGTGGACAGATACATATAGTATATGAAGCAGTGTACTGATATGTGAGGTAAATTACACCTCGTACCTCACGTATCAATACACTGCTGGGTATACTATATATTAGTACTCACTGCATCTATAATACCGTGTAATATATGCAGTGTGTATATATATCTAATATATAAAGCTGAGTGTATGTGTGTGTGTGTGTGTGTGTGTGTGTATGTCCGCTAAAGGAATCCGCACTGCTGCAGCTACAATCACAAAATTTGGCACACATGTACATCAGGTGTCCGGGAAGGTTTTAGAACAGTTTTCAACTCTCCAGGATGTACCGTTCCTGAGATATTCCCAAAAAATGCATTAGCCAATAGTAGCCTGGTCACATGACCCTTATCAGCCAATAGAAGCTCACAGGCACACATCAGGTTTCTATGACAACCTAGCCAGTTCACTGCTTTAGGTCTGCATTAAAGAGGCAGAGCACTGTGGATGACAATGGTAAATGGGTATTCCCGGTTACCATAACTATAACTTATGTTTTAGACTAACTCATCATCAATCATTACCTCATATAATGTAAATTTTACATATTTACTGTTCAGTAGTAATAAAAGATGTTTTCTTCCACTGCTACCCACCTTCCTCCTAAATCAGGCATCGACCTGTAATTCCGGCCACCGTCAAAAGAAGGACTTAAAAGCACCACCCCCAGATCCCACTAAGTCACGCCCCTGACTCAGTCAGGCCACGCCCCTTCCATGCTGCATTTGACCGGGATTAAAAATATTGGTAAAAATCACCTTCTGTCAGCTGCAGGGGTGGGGGGAGGTTGACTTTCTCCCTGCAGCTCATTGCTCAGACTGCACAGTGCTGCTGCTGAGAGTGCTGCTGCTGTGTCCATCCAGGCCCTGTGCATGACAGAGGACAGGGAGTCTGAAAGCCAGACCGTCCAGCCTAAAACAAGACCTCTGGCCACCCTAGGGGCAGGCTGATGTTAGGGTGGCCAGATGTCCGGCTTTAGGCTGGACAGTCCAGTTTTCTGGCTACCTGTTCTCCGTCCGACGCAGTGCCTGGACAGACACAGGGATATCCACCCTTTCAGTAGCTCACACTCAGACAGCTTCTCCTCCATGTCTTCACGGAGCCAGGGGGGCGTGGCCTCAAGCTTAGTGATGTGTCTTCATGGGAACTGGTGGCGCTGTTTCACGTTTGGGGGAATGGCCGGTGAGGTCTGGCTTTCTGGGGTGAAGACAGTGGCCACTCTAGCTGCTGTGGAGGTCACAGTTAAAGGGGCGGGCTTCTGTAGAGGTCACTGTTTAAGGGGTGGGCAGCTGTAGAGGTCACTGTTAAAGGGGCAGGCTGCTGTAGAGGTCACTGTTGAAGGGGCAGGCTGCTATAGAGATCACTGTTTAAGGGGCGGGCAGCTGTAGAGGTCACTGTTAAAGGGGTGGGCTGCTGTAGAGGTCACTGTTAAAGGGGCGGGCCGCTGTAGAGGTCACTGTTAAAGGGGCGGGCCACTGTAGAGGTCTCTGTTAAAGGGGAGGGTCGCTGTAGAGGTCACTGTTGAAGGGGTGGGCCACTGTAGAAGTCACTGTTAATGGGGCGGGCCACTGGAGAGGTCACTGTTAAAGGGGTAGGCACTGTAGAGGGCACTCTCGATATCTTTTAACAACACACACACACAAACAGTAAAAGAAAAAAATTAAATATACCCGGGCGAAGCCGGGTCCTTCAGCTAGTATATATATATATTGTAGTATATACAGCACTGTACTTATCTGAGAGGTAAGAAGTATAATAGATAATAGATAGATAATAGATGCAATATGGTATAATATATAGTATATACAGCAGTGTACTGATATGTGAGGTACCAAGTATAATAGATGCAGTATGTAGAGGTATATAGCATATACAGCAGTGTACTGATATGTGAGGTATGAGGTATAATAGGTGTACTGTGTATAGGTACATAGTATATACAGCAGTGTACTGATATGTGAGGTATATTAGATGCAGTGTGTACGGATACATAGTATATACAGCAGTGTACTGATATGTGAGGTATGAGATATGATTGATGCAGTGTGTACAGGTACATAGTATATACAGCAGTGTACTAATATATTAAGTACATGATGTACTGGAGTTTGTAGCTGTCTGGATTGCTATATATGAGTGAGATATGAGGTACTTCTCACTTTACTCACTCTCCATCTTGGTTCCTGAAAACTTGGCTACCCTGGCATAAGTGGGTTGCCTTGAATACTAAACTCTCTTGACTCCCTCCATCCCGCTACATACACATATTCCTCCATCTTCCGATTTTTCAGGTGCATTTCTTAGTCGTCTCCTTGAGGGTTATGATTACTTTGGTAATTGCCTTTTTAGCTATCTCCATATTTATCTATGGTATACTGTACCAATTTTGGTCTATGCTATGAAAAGAAGTTCAAAAATAGTTTTGATCATCTCAGGATTCCATCAAATGTTCTTCTGATTTTAAGCAAAGTACAGAGTGACTTTTTTTTTCTCTTTAAGACTTATCAACAATGCCATGCTAGGTTGTCCATGAGGTTGTAGATGGTGGGATGTCATTGTCCAGTCCAACCTAATGATTCCTCCGAGCCTATGTCTGTTTAGAAACTGTTATTTGTATATGTATGGAAAGAAGGCTCAGCGTACAGATGTGATTCAATAAGAAAACATTGGGCTGTACTGAAGGTGAATGACACAAGTCCTCCCTTACTATTATCAAGTCTCAAAAATTCCCTTCCCTCTAAATATTAACTCACGAGTTAATGATTAGCTTGACAAATCATATTCATTTGACGCTGACCTTGAAGCAAGGGCTAAACGAATGTTTAGACATTTCATTGTAGAATTTAAACAGTAAATATAAGCAACTAGTATTTTTCTATATATCAATAATTGCAGGCCAGCTTTCACAACAGACGGCATTCAGATGGGAGTTATAAAACAGGATCCACTTGCCAGCCTCTGGTGTCCAATAGCCATCTGGTAGCCTTCCATCAAACAGACATGTATTTCAGTCTTCTGAATAAAACCATTCTCCATGTAATGGATATTGACAGTTCATTTTTATCAATGCTTTGTGAAACTGCGAACGGGCATTTATGCAAAATCCTAGAATGGACAAAAACCTAAACGTCTACAATAGATCATTGCCATCCTCAACTGACAAATGAGATTAATACACCATGTAGGCTATTTGAGGATAAAATAACTTATCAGACCTGTTCTAAAATAGTAATATTCCTATAATCCAGCATTGAAGCCATGTGCAGGAAATATGTATAGATGGCCTATTCTTTTTATTGTGTCTGGAAAAAACTGATATGACTGCAACATATGACTACGCCCTTTAGTCTACTGAATAGGTAATAAATTCACTGTTAAACCTGTCATAGGTAGCTTGGTTAGCTCAGGGGAATGTAATGATACCTTCAGAGATCGTTGCTTCATTTTGGAGAAAAAGTACTTTTTATCAATATGCAAATGTGACGTTAAGTGCACCGAGGGTGGGGCCAAGAAACTCTATGCACTCTTGTTCTTCCTCTGCCAGACCTTCTCTCTCCTTCTTGATTGAAAGGGCCAGTTTCTTACACAGTTCTTGACTGTCTCTGTCAATCAGGAAGCAGGAGAAGGATAACAGAGGAAGCAGAAGGAGCAAGGCTGCACAGAGTGGCTTGGGCCTGCCCTCAGTGCACTTAACTGCTCATTGGCATATGGACAAGTACTCCCCATATTGAAGCAAAGGATCACTAAGTGAAATGTATTATTTCATTCAGGTGAGCTAGTCCTACAAGGCGTTGTGCCTGGTTTATGAGTGAATTTCCTCGTGTTAGGCTACTTTCAAAAGACAATGATAAAATGGCCATTAAAAATAGACTCACTGTCAGTTTTTCATGGCCATTCTGCATCCATGTGTGCATCCATTTTATGGCCATTGTGCATCTGTGTTTCATGGTAATAAAAAAACAGAATGCAAAACTGATGAATTTCATTGTGTTTTTTTAGCATCTCAACCCTTGCAGTGCCCTCAGTACACCCCCACAGTACCCCAAGTATCTATCATTGACTCCTGTAGTGTCCATAATGCCCCCCATAGTAGCCCCAGTGTATATAAGGTCCCCCAACAGTGCTCCCTGTATAAAAAATCTCCCCCAATAGTGCCAGTCTGTATATAAAATCCCCCAATAGTGCCACTTATATATAAAATGCTCCCAAATAGTGTTCCCCTAATATAAATAAGGCCCACCATAGCGGAATCAATTTTGCTGGGTATGACAAAAAAATATTCCCCACTTGCACACGCTAACACTCGCTCTGCACTGGAGTGAACTGGATTGACCTGATGCTCCCAGTATCATGCCATCACATATGACAGGGTCAGGTCCTTCCAGTTCCCTCCACTGCAGAGCAAGTGTCAGCGTGTTCAAGTGAAGGTGAAAGGCCATTTTTAATGGCCATTAGATGGTTTACTCCTGTCTATACATCTGTCAAAAATGCTCCCATTAAAAAAATGCCCCATAGACTTTTATTGGTTCTAAAAACGCCTGTGTGATGGCCGTTACTAAAACAGTCATGTGAATGTAGGCTTATACATACAAGTGCATCTCAATAAATTAGAATATGATCAAAAGTTTTTTTTTCAGTAATTCAATTAAAAAAGTGAAACACATATATACTATTTAGAGTCATTACAAACAGAGTGAACTTTTTCAAGTGTTAATTTCCGTTAATGTTGATGATTAAGGCTTATAGCCAAGGAAAACCCAAAAGGCATTATCTTAGAAAATTAGAATAATTATCCCAAAACACCAGCAAAGGCTTCCTAAGCCTTTAAAAAGGTTCCTTAGTTTGTTTCAGTAGGCAACACAATCATGGGGAAGACTGTTGACTTGACAGATGTCCAGAAGGCTGTCATTAACACACTCCACAAGGAGGGTAAGCCACAAAAGGTCATTGCTAAAGAAGCTGGCTGTTCACAGAGTGCTGTATCAAAGCATATTAATGGAAAGTTGAGTGGAAGGAAAAAGGGTGGTAGAAAAAGGTACACAAGCAACAGGGAGAACCACAGCCTTGATAGGATTGTTAAGAAAATGCCTTTCCTAAATTTGGGGGAGATTCACAAGGAGTGGACTGCTGCTGGAGTCAGTGCTTCAAGACCCACCACACACAGACATATCCAGGACATGGGCTACAAGTGTCACATTCCATGTGTCAAGCCACTCATGACCAATAAACAACGCCAGAAGCGTCTTACCTGGGCCAAGGAGAAAAAGAACTGGACTGTTGCTCAGTGGTCAAAGGTGTTGTTCTCAGATGAAAGTAAATTTTGCATTTCATTTGGAAATCAAGATCCCAGAGTCTGGAGGAAGAGTGGAGAGGCAATCCAAGCTGCTTGAGGTCTAGTGTGAAGTTTCCACAATCAGTGATGGTTTGGGGAGCCATGTCATCTGCTGGTGTAGGTCCACTATGTTTTAGCAAGACCAAAGTCAGTGCCGCCGTCTACCAGGAAATTTTAGAGCACTTCATGCTTCCCTCTGCCGACAAACTTTTTAGAGATGGAATTTTTATTTTCCAGCAGGACTAGGCACCAGTCCACACTGCCAAAAGTACCAATACCTGTGCTTGATTGGCCAGCAAACTCGCCTGACCTTAACCCCATAGAGAATCTGTGAGGTATTGTCAAGAGGAAGATGAGTCACCAGACCCAACAATGCAGACAAGCTGAAGGCTTCTATCAAAGCAACCTGGGCTTCCATAACACCTCTGCAGTGCCACAGGCTGATCGCCTCCATGCCACGCCTCATTGATGCAGTCGTTCATGCAAAAGGAGCCTCGGCCAAGTACTGAGTGCATTTACTGTACATACTTTTAATTTGGCCAACATTTCTGTGTTTAAAAAAAAAATTACAGTTGGTCTAATTTTCTGAGATAATGAATTTTGGGTTTTCCTTGGCTATAAGCCATAATCATCAACATTAACAGAAATAAACACTTCAAAAAGTTCACTCTGTTTGTAATGACTCTATATGATATGTTTCACTTTTGGAATTGAATTACTGAAAAAAACAACTTTTTGATGATATTCTAATTTATTGAGATTCACTTGTATTTCCTTTAAAACTCCTCCTAGCTGTGGTTGAATGGATATGTGATACATGATTTAGGCTGGTTATACACTTAAAGAGGTCTTTTGCTTTGAAAAATGTTTTTTTTTGTAAGATAATTAACTGTATGATGTTTTATAATATGGTTTCTGTATCAATTCCTCGCAGTTTTTAATATCTCTTCTTCTTAATTAAAAATAACATTTCAGTAGAGTTATGCCTACACATTGGCAACATGAAATCCCGAAAGGTTCCATCATTAAGAATTGGTTTACTCCAAAATGCTTCAGCATTTCAGAGAAAACATAGACATGACTGCATCTCAATTTTTTGGCTTTATTTGAAGCCAAAACTTGGCACATTTGGGTGCAATTTGGTGCATCACATTTTCAGACATACAGGGGGAGATTATAAAGACTAGCATGTGGTACGTTGATGTTGATATGATCTGGGCTGTCAGATGATGACTAGTGTTGAGCGAGCATGCTCGGACGAACTCGCTGTGTGCTCCAGTGCGATGCTCGAGTATGCTAATGCGTACAAATTTGTATGCTAATGCTACACATTGTACGCTAATGCGTATAAATATGTATGCTAAATTAGCATACAAACTCGTACGCATTAGCGTACAATGCGTAGCATTAGCATACAAATTTGTATGCATTAGCGTACAATGCGTAACATTAGCATACAAATTTGTACGCATTAGCGTACAATGCGTAACATTAGCATACAAATTTGTACGCATTAGCGCACAATGCGTAACATTAGCATACAAATTTGTATGCATTAGCGTACAATGCGTAGCATTAGCATACAAATTCGTAAGCATTACCGTACAATGCGTAACATTAGCATACAAATTCGTACGCATCAGCGTACAATGCGTAACATTAGCATACAAATTCGTACGCATTAGCGTACAATACGTAACATTAGCATACAAATTTGTACGCATTAGCGTACAATGCGTAACATTAGCATACAAATTTGTACGCATTAGCATACAATGCGTAACATTAGCATACAAATTCGTATGCATTAGCGTACAATGCGTAACATTACCATACAAATTTGTAAGCATTAGCGTACAATGCGTAACATTAGCATACAAATTCGTACGCATTAGCGTACAATGCGTAACAGCATACAAATTCGTACGCATTAGCGTACAATGCATAACATTAGCATACAAATTCGTACGCATTAGCGTACAATGCGTAACATTAGCATTGCTAATGCTACGCATTGTGCGCTAATGCGTACGAATTCAGTTAATTAACGTACTTTAACGAGTGAAAGAGGAGAATTTACGATTCTGACCTTTTCCTGTGAACCCGACACCTTCCCCTCATCCGAGCAGGGGGTGTCTGGTCTTCTCCCATTGACTTACATTGTGCTTGGGTGCTCTGTAGAGCACTCGAGCATCACCAAGTGTTCTACCAGAGCACACGAGCATTTTGGTGCTTGATCAACACTAATGATGACTTAAAGAGTTTATCCCAAGAAATGAAAATCAGACATCATACAGTACATGACAACCTCTTTCTAACAAAGCTAAAACCAGCCTTGCACCACCTACCATGGATCCAGAGATCTCCCCATTCATTGCTCTGATAGTTTTATATCAAGCTGACAGCCCAAGGGGAGTGTCTTTTCTGCTGCAGCTAAGGGGGCGTGTCTCAGCTCTCCCTATCACAGCTCAGGAGATGTGTCTCAGCTCTCCCTATCACAGCCCAGGAGGCGTGTCCATGCTCTCCCTATCACAGATCAGGAGGCAGCTGAAGGATGAAACTGAGCATGTGCGGCCATATGAGTGGGTAGGACAGAGAAATAAAAACAAAACATGGGACAACCCCTTTAATTTATGAGGAGGTACATGCGTTGTCATAAAGTAAGTGCCCCCAGCAGTAGTTCCTACACTGAAATCTACAACAGCATAGAGCTGCCATACATTTCAGTCTTCATTTATGCCAGAAAACTGGCGTAAAAGAAGATAAAGGTGAAGTGACTGCTGGCCCCACTCCATCCCCCCATTGCCATGTTCCCTTTTAGTAAATTGCCAATTTTCACCAGAAAATTGGAATAGGGACTAGAGATGAGCGAGTAGTATTCGACCGAGCCAGTATTCGATCGAATACTACGCTATTCGTCATACTCGATTTCGATTGAGTATAACGGCGATGACGCACTTAAAATTAGTTTCCCCTCCCACCTTCCCTGGCGCTTTTTTTACACCAATCGCTATGCAGGTCCTCGGAGCACGCTGGCATCGCGAGAACGGCGTCTACATGCATTGGCCGGAAAAACCATGTGACCTTGAATCATAAAAACTCAGCTCTTCCTGCTCGTTCGCATATGCTGCATGAACGTAGTCAGGGACAGAGGCCCGAGCAGGGAGAGACAGGCTTTAGCTGTATGAAAGTCAGGCAAAAAGTATATAACAGAAGCTCAGAATATCGCATTTACCACCATATATACCGGCTACCAGGGGACAGGAGAGTGAGGGCTACTATACTGCACGGTATATAGCTTATTCTAACTATATACACTCTGCACAGAACGGCTGCTTTATTGAGGGATAGCTGCTGGAGTAGGGACAGAGAGAGGCATTAGTGGTGTATTAGCACCTATATACAAAACTATATTTGGCACTACTGTTGTGCGTTCTGTGTGCCAACAAAACCCTGTTATATACCTGGTGTGTATACGCACCATTTGACCTTCTGGCAGTATACGGCTGTATACGCCAAGTATTTTTCTAAAAAATAAAGTATATTTGGCACCACTGTTCAGCGTTCTGTGTGCCAGCAAAACCCTGTTATATACCTGGTGTGTATACGCACCATTTGACCTTCTGGCAGTATACGGCTGTATACGCCAAGTATTTTTCTTAAAAATAAAGTATATTTGGCACCACTGTTGTGCGTTCTGTGTGCCAGCAAAACCCTGTTAATATACCTGGTGCGTATAGGCATCTATTGACCTTCTGGCAGTATACGGCTGTATAGCCAAGTGTTCTCCTAAAAAATAAACTATATTTGGCACCACTGTTGTGCGTTCTGTGTGCCAGCAAAACCCTGTTAATATACCTGGTGCGTATAGGCATCTATTGACCTTCTGGCAGTATACGGCTGTATACGCCAAGTGTTCTCCTAAAAAATAAAGTATATTTGGCACCACTGTTGTGCGTTCTGTGTGCCATCAAAACTCTGTTAATATACCTGGTGCGTATAGGCATCTATTGACCTTCTGGCAGTATACGGCTGTATACGCCAAGTGTTTAAAAAAAAAAAAGTATATTTGGCACCACTGTTGTGCGTTCTGTGTGCCAGCAAAACCCTGTTAATATACCTGGTGCGTATAGGCATCTATTGACCTTCTGGCAGTATACGGCTGTATAGCCAAGTGTTCTCCTAAAAAATAAAGTATATTTGGCACCACTGTTGTGCGTTCTGTGTGCCAGCAAAACCCTGTTAATATACCTGGTGCGTATAGGCATCTATTGACCTTCTGGCAGTATATGGCTGTATAGACAAGTGTTCTCCTAAAAAATAAAGTATATTTGGCACCACTGTTGTGCGTTCTGTGTGCCATCAAAACTCTGTTAATATACCAGGTGCGTATAGGCATCTATTGACCTTCTGGCAGTATACGGCTGTATACACCAAGTGTTTAAAAAAAAAAAAAAAGTATATTTGGCACCACTGTTGTGCGTTCTGTGTGCCAGCAAAACCCTGTTAATATACCTGGTGCGTATAGGCATCTATTGACCTTCTGGCAGTATACGGCTGTATAGCCAAGTGTTCTCCTAAAAAAAATATATATTTTGCAGAACGCGTGGCAAAAAAAAGTTAAACGCCTGAAATGCGGAGGGCTAGCGCAAAGAGACGTGGACGAGGACGGGGGCGCGGAAATGCTGGTGGGAGCACAAACCGCGTTGAAGCCAGTGGGATTACAATGCGTGCTGGTGAGGGGCAGCCAGCATTCCGCTCATCCAGCATCCCTGCCTTTATGGGACAGTTAAGCGGGGGGCGGGTTACACCGCTGTTGAGGCCTGAGCAGCGTGAACAGGTGGTGCAATGGATAGTCGATAACGCTTCCACTCACTTGTCCACTACCCAGTCATCCACACAGTCTCACTCTGACCCTCCTTCCTCCCAACCTGGCCAACAGAGTCATCCCACCCTTGACCCCTCCCAGGAGCTCTTTTCGGGTCCTTTTCCAGATGTGCTACAAGAATCCCAGGAGCTAGCAGAGGAATTTGTTTGTAGTGATGCCCAAACACTTGAGTATCCGCCATCTCCTGGTGATGTGGACCCGGAACCAGCATCTGTTATCATGAGCGATGATGATGAGACGCAGTTGCCATCAAGGGAGGCTGTTGGAATGTCCAGTGGGCAGGAGGAGGAGCAGAGTGAGGAAGTGGAAGAGGAGGTGGTGGACGACGAAATGACTGACCCCACTTGGCCAGGGGTGATGTCCAGCGGGGAAAGCAGTGGAGATGTGGTGGTCTGCGCATCACCGAAAAAGGCAGCAAGAGGCAGAGGGATGTCCAGAGGCAGAGGACAGTCCAGACAGAGAAGGCAGGCCACAGCCAGCAGGGCCGAAGCTCTTCCCGGCAGCAGGCAGTCCGCGCGAAGCTCCCCATCGAGGCCTCGTACTTCTGTGGTGTGGAGATTTTTTAATGTTTGCGCGGACGACAAACTGAGCGCGGTTTGCGCACTCTGCCACTCAAAACTGAGTAGGGGCTCTGAGAAGAGCAATCTGACCACCTCAGGCATGCGGCATCACTTCGAAGTCAAGCACTGGGCTGAGTGGGAGAGAGCAAACGCAATACAACCTGCGCCCGGTCTTGCTGCCACTGCCTCTTCCCCTTTGTTGTGTGCTGCCACTGCGGTCCAGACCTCCAGCCAGGACACCTCCACATCTGCCTCTGCCTCGGCTACTTTGGGGCCTTCTCCTTCAGCCTCCCCTTCCCCCGCATCTTCGCCTGCACCTTCATACTCCTCGTCCCATCAACTGTCCATCTCGCAGGCGTTCGACCGCAGGCGGAAGTACGCCTCGAGTCACCCCCAAGCCCAAGCCTTAAACTGCCACATCTCCAAACTGCTGGCCCTGGAGATGTTGCCGTTTAGGCTTGTGGAGACGCAGGCCTTCCGCGACCTGATGGCGGCTGCCGCACCTCGCTATTCCGTCCCTAGCCGCCACTACTTTTCCCGGTGTGCCGTCCCCGCCCTGCACCAGCACGTGTCGCGTAACATCAGGCGGGCCCTGAGTTATGCAGTCAGCGCAAAGGTCCACTTGACCACCGACTCGTGGACAAGCACTTGCGGCCAGGGACGCTACATCTCTTTGACGGCACACTGGGTGAATGTTGTGAAAGCGGGGACGGGGTCGCAAACAGAGACGGCCTACCTACCACCCCCACCCAAGATTGCCAGCACGGGTTCTGATAAACCCCCCTCCTCTTCCTCCTCCTCTGCCTTAACATGGCCCTCAGCCGCTAGCTGGAAGCGTTGCAGCACTGGCGCGGGGAGACGTCAGCAGGCGGTGCTTAAGCTCATCAGCTTGGGCGACAGGAAGCACAGCGCCCCAGAGGTGAGGGACGCCATATTGCAGCAGACGGAGATGTGGCTGTCGCCGCTGCAGCTAGGACCAGGCATGGTCGTGTGCGATAACGGCCGTAACCTGGTGGCGGCTCTGGAGCTTGCCGAACTCAATCACGTACCATGCCTGGCCCACGTTTTTAATTTGGTAGTCCAAAAATTTTTAAAGACTTACCCCAACCTGGCAGAGCTACTGGTGAAAGTGCGGCGCTTGTGCGCTCACTTTCGGAAGTCAACTGTAGCTGCTGCTAGCTTAAAAAACTCCAGCAACGCCTCCATTTGCCTGAACATCGGCTGTTGTGCGACCTGCCGACTCGCTGGAATTCCACCTATTCCATGTTGGCCAGGGTGTGTGAGCAGCAGAGAGCATTGATGGAGTACCAGATGATGAATCCACGCGTGCCTCCAACTCAGCTCCCTCAGTTTGCCAACCACGAGTGGCCATGGATGGCAGACATATGCGATGTATTGCGTATCTTTGAGGAGTCCACCAAGAAGGTCAGCAGCGAGGACGCTATAGTAAGCGTAACCATCCCGCTCCTATGCGTCCTTAAAGAAACGCTCATCGCTCGGTGAGCGCTGTGTATACAGCGATCTACAAGGCAGGGACCCCTGGGAACGGTCCCTGCCTTCTCTATGGGGTACCCTGCTGTCAGTGACATCCATTCAGAGATAAGTAACCACTTCCCGGACGTTTATAGTCAATGGGCGGACGGGAAGTGGTTAAACTATGGTTTTTGTTAGATGCTGCAGTGTTTTAGAGTAAAACATAGGGACACATTTATTAAGACCGGCATTTTAGGCCCATTGCTGGTGGTGGATATGGTGAAGTTATGAAGAGGCACCAGCTCTCCAAGCTGTCTAACATTTAGACCATTTTCTATGCCTAAAACAGACCCGTGTCCTTCCCCGCCCATGCCACGCTCACAATTTTAGACCTGGCATGAGCGAGGCGAAGTAGCAGATCTGCACCTAATTTAGGCATATTTCAGATTCGTAAATAGCCCCCATAGTTCTTCATAATGAGGATGCTGGTAAGTGAAACCACAGGAAGCATCTACTTACAGGTTCCCTGTCATTGATTCTCTAGGTTGTGAATCAACCCATTCACTTTGAAATCTAAAGCAAACAAATTGAGTTTTTTCCATATGTAGAGGAGTTAATAATTAAATCTACAGAATTAATTCTACTATTTGTAAAAAGGAATGTTACCTTAAAGGTAATGCTTCCCAGATCTTTTACTGGTCTTCTATAATGTGATTTTTGATATTTCTAAGAAGACATTTTTTATACCCCCATTGTGATATTTTCTTTGCACCTTTCTTTCCGATAACCCAAAGGATTCACATAGAATATCTCTGATCATCAACACGATTTATTGTGTTTCTATCACCTCATTAATTCCCCCTGTACCTCTGCTGTAACCAGTCAAGGTTAAGTTGATATGTATGTATAAAGGGGGCATCTTTGTAAATTGATTACTAATAAACGTAACAATTTTTTGTACTGCTATGTCTTTAGTGTATGGCTTCAGAGACACATAATATACCATATTGATCATACAATATAAGAAACCTCTGACCACCAATGATGAGTTCTGGGTGCCCTATAAACTGGTAAAGTTCCTTCATTTTCCTTCACTATATGACATCTGCGAATTTTAGTTAGCTTTCTCTATTAAGTCTAATTATGTATATATATATATATATATATATATATATATATATATATAGATAGATATAGATATATATATAGATATATATATATAGATATATCCTTATATTGTAAAAATGAGTTTCTGCCTGTCTGTCTGTTCTTTATGCGCGACCAAACTACTGGACCAATTTTCACCAAATGTGGCATACTGGTACATTAGGTGTCCAGGAAGGCTTTAGACTGGGTCTCAGCTCTCTAGGATGTAGTGTTCCTGAGATATTCCCAAAAAAATGACCTGCATTAGCCAATATTAGCCTGGGAGCCTTTCTCTTCAAATCCCAACTGCCATACTCTCCACATACACACACAGGTTTAGTGAAGGTTTCCATAATAACCAAGCCATTTCTCTTCACTGCTTTAAAGGGGCAGAGCACTGTGGATGACACTGTTAAAGGGGTATTCAGGTTACCATAAATATAACTTATGTTTTAGACTAATTCATCATCAATCATTACCTTATATAATGTAAATTTCACATATTTACCATTCAGTAGTAATAAAAGATGTTTTCTTCCACTGCTACCCACTGTATTTCCTCATAAACTACCATGGCATCGATTTGTAATTCAGGCCACCCTTCAAAGAAGGACTTAAAACCCCGCCCCAAGTCTTGCTAAGCCACGCCCCCGACCTGGTCAGGTCACGCCCCCTCCCACTCCGCAGCCAATGGGGATTGAAAAAATGAAGGTAAAAATCAACTTTTGTCAGCTGCAGGGGTGGGAGGGTGACTTTCTCTCTGCAACGACACACAGAAACATTAAATGAAATAGATTAAATATACCTGTGCAAAGCAATGTTTTCTTCCACTGCTACCCACTGTTTTTCCTCATAAATTACCATGGCATTGACCTGTAATTCAGGCCACCCTCAAAAGAAGGACTTAAAAGCTCCCCTTCCCCCCAAGGTCCTGCTAAACAACGCCGCAGACCCTGTCAGGTCACGCCCCCACTCCACAGCTAATGGGGATTGAAAAAATGAAGGTAAAAATCAACTTCTGTCAGCTGCATTGACTTTCTCTCTGCAACGACATACACAAACATTAAATGAAATAGATGAAATATATACCCCGGCGAAGCCAGGTCCTTCTGCTAGTCTCTTATCTCTTCTAATATATAAAGCTGAGTGTATGTATGTATGTGTGTATGTCCGCTAAAGGAATCTGCATCGTCACAGGTACAATCATGAAATTTGGCACACTGGTACATCAGGTGTCCGGGAAGGTTTTAGACTGGGTCTCAGCTCTCCAGAACAAACCGTTCCAAAGATATTCTCAAAAAATGCATTAGCCAATAGAAGCTTGGTCACATGACCCTTATCAGTCAATAGAAGCTCGCAGGCCATTAGTCTCCACACACACACATAGGTTCACACCAGGTTTCCATAACAACCCAGCCAGTTTTCTTCACTGCTGTAGGAAAAAGCTTATGTTTTAGACTAACTCATTATCAATCATTACCTAATATAAATTTCACATATTTACCGTTCTGTAGTAGTAAAAGAT